>JAHUXG010004449.1:0-99718 GCA_020740815.1 Sciurus niger
AAAAACAAATATGAGTCAATTGACTGGGAATACACATCATATCACAATAAAAACCCTGAATGTTAATGGCCTGAATTCATCAATCAAAAGACACAGACTGGCAGATTGGAATAAAAAGAAAAATCCAACAATATGCTGCCTGCAAGAGACTCACCTCATAGAAAGAGACACCCATACACTAAAGGTGAAAGAATGGGGAAAAACATACCATGCACACGGACACAGCAAAAAAGCTGGAGTATCCATCCTCATCTCAGATAATGTGGACTTCAAACCAAAACTAGTCAGAAGGGATAAAGAAGGACATTACATGCTGCTTAAGGGAAGCATAAATCAGCAAGACATAACAATCATAAATATATATGCCCCAAACATTGACTCATCCACGTACGTCAAACAAATCCTTCTCAATTACAGAATTCAAATAGACCACAACACAATAATACTAGGCGATTTTAACACACCTCTCTCACCACTGGATAGATCATCCAAACAAAAAATTGAATAAAGAAACTATAGATCTCAACAACCAACAATCAGCACTTTATAGACTGAACGGATTTCTATATAGAATACACCAGCCAACAAAGAATTGCATACACTTTCTTCTCAGCAGCCACATGATCCTTCTCGATAAATAGACAAATATTTCATATGCGACATTCTAAAGATACTGACGTCAAATACAAGAAGATAGAGATACTACCTTGTACTCTATCAGATCATAATGGATTGAAATTAGAAATAAATGACAGAATAAAAAACAGAAACTTCTCCAATACATGGAGACTAAATAATACACTATTATATGATGAATGGATAACAGAAGACATCAGGAGGGAAATAAAAAAATTCTTAGAAGTAAACGAGAACAAAGACACATCACATCAAAATCTCTGGGACACTGTGAAAGCAGTACTTAAAGGAAGATTTACTTCATGGGGCACATTCAACAAAAGAAGTAGAAATAAAGAAATAAATGACTTAACACTACAGCTCAAAGCGCTAGAAAAAGAAGAGCAGACCAATACCAAAAGTAGTAGAAGACAGGAAATAGTTAAAATCAGAGCCGAAATCAACGAAATCGAAACAAAAGAAACAATTGGAAAAATTAACAAAATAAATAGTTGGTTCTTTGAAAAAATAAATAAAATTGATAACCCCTTAGCCACACTAACAAAGAGAAAGAGGGAGAAAACACAAATTACTAAAATTCGGAATGAACAAGGAAACATCACAACAGACACGAGTGAAATACAAAACATAATTAGAAGCTATTTTGAAAATCTATACTCCAACAAAAAGAAAACCTCGAAGACATCAACAAGTTTCTAGAGACATATGAATTACCTAAACTGAACAAGGAGGACATACACAACTTAAATAAATCAATTTCAAGCAATGAAATAGAAGAGGTCATCAAAAGCCTACCAACAAAGAAAAGTCCAGGACCAGATGGGGTCTCAGCCGAGTTCTACAAAACCTTTAAAGAAGAGCTCATTCCAATACTCCTCAAACTATTCCATGAAATAGAAGAGGAGGGAACCCTACCAAACTCGTTCTAGGAAGCCAATATCACCCTGATACCTAAACCAGACAGAGACACATCGAGGAAAGAAAATTTCAGACCAATATCCTTAATGAACATCGATGCAAAAATTCTCAACAAAATTTCAGCAAATCGCATACAAATATATATTAAAAAGATAGTGCACCACGATCAAGTGGGTTTTATCCCAGGGATGCAAGGTTGGTTCAACATTCAGAAATCAATAAATGTCATTCACCATATCAACAGACTTAAAGTTAGGAATCACATGATTATTTCAATAGATGCAGAAAAAGCATTTGATAACATACAGCATCCCTTCATGCTCAAAACACTAGAAAAAATTGGGGTAGTGGGAACATTCCTAAACATTATAAAGGCAATCTATGCTAAACCCATGGCTAATATCATTCTAAATGGTGAAAAACTGAAGCGTTCCCCCTAAAAACTGGAACAAGGCAGGGATGCCCTCTTTCACCACTTCTATTCAACATCGTCCTTGAGACTCTAGCCAGAGCAATCAGACAAACCAAAGAAATTAAAGGGATACGAATAGGAAAAGAAGAACTCAAACTATCCCTGTTCGCTGATGACATGATTACATATTTAGAGGAACCTGGAAATTCCACCAGAAAACTTTTAGATCTCATAAGTGAATTCAGTAAAGTAGCAGGTTACAAGATCAATGCTCATAAATCAAATGCATTTTTATACATAAGTGATGAATCTTCAGAAAGAGAAATTAGGAAAACTACCCCATTCACAATAGCATCGAAAAAATAAAATACTTGGGAATCAATCTCACAAAAGAGGTGAAAGACCTCTACAATGAGAACTACAGAACACTAAAGAAAGAAATTAAAGAAAACCTGAGAAGATGGAAAGATCTCCCATGTTCTTGGATAGGCAGAATTAATATTGTCAAAATGACCATACTACCTAAAGTGCTATACAGATTCAATGCAATTCCAATTAAAATCCCAATGATGTACCTTGCAGAAATAGAGCAAGCAATTATGAAATTCATCTGGAAGAATAAAAAACTAGAATAGCTAAAGCAATCCTCAGTAGCAAGAGCGAAGCAGGGGGTATTGCAATACCAGATCTTCAACTCTACTACAAAGCAATGAGGGGTGATCTACCACTGAGATGTATCCTCAACATTTTTTGTTCTGAGACAGGGTCTCATTAAGTTGCCTTGAACTTGTGATCCTCTTGTCCCAGTTCTGAGTTACTAGGTTTATAGCTCTGCTTCAATGTACCTGGCTTTATTACTGCATTTAAAAATTACTTGCTTGAGAGTTTAAATTTTGGTTTTACCAAATAGTCCTGTTTTTTCTCTTGGTGACTTTCAAAAGGCACCCCCCACACACAAAAAAAGTACAACCCAGTCTGGATAACTTATGGGTTATATGACCTTGGTCCCTCTTGTTTTGGTTGGATCATGGAACTAAGGGAAAACAATTTTGTACTATTTGAAATATTATTCTTCCAATTAAAAGAGTAGTTGAACAGAGCAATTTTTAAAGTGATAAACACAAAATAGGATATGAGGAAGATTTTCTGAAATAAGATGTCACAATTGATGGTTGTTCACTATTCCAATTATGATTATGTCCCCACTAAACGTATAAAAGTAATCTCCTTTCAAAATAACAAACTTCTTCCACATATGCTATTAATGTACTGGCAAAGGAAACAAAATAGACTTGGTCCACAACAAATTTTATGTGATGCTGGTAGTTTTCCTGTTATGATCTTTGTAATGGTAGACTGGAAACCTGAGTGTGACAACTGACAGAGCTGAGGAATTTCTGCACATGACCATTCATGTACATTAATTGTTCATTCATCTACAATCATTGTAGCAGGCTATAGAAGATATTAAAGAATTCCAAATAAGGAGAAAAGGTACTAGGCTTTCTGGAAGGGGTAGGCTTTTGAACTGAGATATGTATTATAAAGAGATGAGTGCCAAAGACACTGTGCTAAGTGTTGAATGTCAAGGATACATATTTACAAATAAAGTGAAATGTCTTTTTCAATTGGATAATTTGACATTTTGAGCTTACATGTCTGTACCATTCCAACTTTTTAAATAGATTTCTATCAAATTTGAAATGTACCCGTAGGTAGAGATAAATGTTGAAAGCTGGTGGAACTAGTTTATATTTGCATTTGAGACTGTGCTGAAATTTTTAGTTTGACAAATCTAAGCCAGTAAATAACTGCAATGCTCTGAAGCAGGGAATGTTACAGATATACAACACATGAATTAACAGGAGAGTAAACAAAGTGATCAGGGACTGAGTGGTTCTTTGTACCCAGGGACTAGACAGATTCTGAGGAAGAAGTGCTGCCTGAGCTGAGCTGGGAGAAGGGACAGGATTTTGATAGAGAGCAAAGCATATTTTAGAACTTAGTAGATTTGCCTAGTTTGGAAAGGGAAAGCATATTCAGGAAGAGATCTGGTGATAGATGAATTCTGAAAAGGAGGTATGGGTCTTGAAGTGTTCCACCTTAATATGTTGTTATACCTTCAAGAGTGATACTCATGGGAAGGAAGAACTCAATAGGAAGTGAAAGGTACAGGAAGATGGGAGAAAATTATTACACTACTTCAAATACTGAAGGGAGAGTGATATAGGAATCAATTTTTAAGACATTTCAGAGGAAAGACTGAGAAGAACTTGAGGTTAGTTTGAGGAATAAGCAATTAGTGAAAATGAGGAAGAGGCAAATTGACTGACTATAAGACTGGCAATATTTTAGTAAAAATAGCTTATGAGAATTGAAGGCTTCCTGTGTGCCATTCTGGGCCACTCAAAATGATTTTTTATTTAACACTACCAGTAGTGCTGTTTTAAATTTGAGGAAACTAAGGCACAGATATATTGCCCAGTTTACCCAAGATCACACACTAGTAAGTGTCAGAGCCTGATTAAAATTTAGTTTCAATCCTAACCACTACTCTCACTGACTTAGAGCACCAGAAAAGAGTAGCTCTCTTGGAAAAGAAGCACTGCACTGACTGGGGATGATGAAAATGGAAGTGTTGTCAGGCCGAGGTATGGCTATGGAGAAAGTAGGCCAAGGACAGAAGTCTGGCCTATGCTGCAACATAAAAAGGACAGTGATCCCCCCTCCCCTCTGCTCCCTCCTGTTTCCCACTCAACACACTACCCTCAATCAGGAACTGATCTGCTTTTCTATCAAGCACACTTTCCTATTAGTTTCTTAGAGTTGTCCCTGGTTATCTCAGCCAGCCATCTCAAACATTCTTCTGAAGCCACAGGGTTGATTTGACCATTCATACTCTATAGATTAGATGCTGAAGGAGAGGAAATGAGAGGAAATAAAGTACAGAAAGAAATGTGGTCTGACCTGGATCACTGGGCTCCAGCTTTGCTTGGGACTTCTGCCAGACATGTCTCCAACATTAGCTACTTTCTGGACCATCTGTTGGATGTCTTATATTCAATATAATTTGTACTTTTATTACTCCCATTTCTATTAAATACTCATTATGTGTAGGAAAAATGGGGGATTGTAGTAAGGAGTCCATAAATAGGACTAAGAAACAAGCCAGTAAAGCCAGGGTAATTGAGAACTGTGACAACTGAGGGTACAGAAATAAAGAGTTAGGGGTAGAAGTCAGTGATTTCTTTAAAACAACAGACAAGACTAATAAAACCAAAGGGGATTTATTTTTTAAAATAATTTTTAGATATTGATGGTCCTTTTTTTTATTTATTTTTATGTGGTGCTGAGAATCAAACCCAGTGCCTCACACATGCTAGGCAAGCACTCTACCTTTGAGCTGCAACCCTAGCACCAGGAAGGGGATACTATTGAAAATATCAACAAGATGGACAAAAACTCCAAACATAATAAAAACCCCTAACAATGAAAATTTAAGGTCTGCTCTCCTTCATTCTTTATGCCAAGTCAATGGGAATAGTGGTTAGGAATATAAATAAAAGACTATAAATTATCAGTGAAGAATTTGAAAACACAGTTGAAGTAGATAACATTTTAGAAAAAATAAAATTTTAAAGCAAGAAAGCATAGATGTGAATAATTTACTGAAAGTCTAAAAAGTTCAAAAATCTATTTACTTGTTCTACAGATAGTTATTGTACTTCTAAAAGGTGCCAGGCTTTATAGTTTGATGTTTAGTGCTAAAGTTTAATATTTAAACTTACTCTGGACTAAATAGGAATTAAGGTACAAGACAGTATAGGAAATCATTTTGACATATATGATCCTAGGCAATAAACCATCTAGGTTCAGATAGTCAGGTATTAACAGGAGGCCTTTACTTCAACTTGTTCAGTTGGGAGCACAGATGATGGATTTGCTTCAGACCTGACACTTGTCAGTAAAATATATACCTTTTTATCTTGCTAGATTTATAATCTTAGTTGTTAGCAGTATAGAAATTAACTGTATATGTAGTTTTTTTCTTAAGAGTCATATTTCTAATAAGTTTGATATTATTTATCAATGAAAATATTTTTTTCAGGAACTGATGTTTAGAGCTCAGTTGCAGTGGGTTTGAATAGCATGTGTGGGGCACTGGGATTGATTCACAGCACCACATAAAAACAAACAAAGGTCCATTGACAACTAAGACAAAAAAATAAACTATGCACAATGAAACTAAATGCATTCTGCTGTCATGACTAAGTAGAACCAAAAAAAATTTTTAATACATTTTCAATGTTAAAAGACATACTTCTTCTAAATACTTCAAGATAAACAATTCTCATTTTTAGTTTACTGAGAAACATCTTAGTAGTGCTCTGGAAATCTGATGACAAATTCCAAAATATAGTATTAGAAATTACCTATTTATAGAGTCTGATTTAGTTTTTTTCCCTCAATATTTAAAGCAGATCAGCATTCCTAGATGGCCTAGAACCTATTAAAAACAGTATTTTGAGTATGCTTTAGTATCATCTAAATTACACACTGTTTTTTCTAGTAGCCTGAATGATTAAGTACATTTTATGGGCTTTATTCTTCTTTGCTCTAGGTAATCTTGCAATTGTCATCTGTAAATCATTCTATAAAATGGATTGGAGATTGATCCATCACAGGGGTGATGAGAGAACCAAACTACTGTGGTCTGTTTGGAAATATAAGAAACTCCATTTTTTTCCCAGGGAATTGTAATAATTATTTTAAATTTCTTGCCCCCTGCAGTTCCACACACTGCTTAACAGTCACATGTCAGTGCCAATCACATCTGGACAGAGCTGTGTTTCCAGAACTGCTTTCTTTGAACTCTCAGAAATTCTGATGAAGTCTGGCTGAAATTAAAGTCTCATTAACTGATCAAGTCTGTTCCCCTGGGCTAGATTACCTGTATCAAAAGAAGGACATTGTGAAACCCTGTGTCCATTTGGTTTGCACTTTTCATAACATGGATAGTGTACATTTATGTTGGCATTTTAAAAACTGTTTTTATATATTCAAGTATATATAAAAATCCATTTTTGTATTAAGTAAATTTCAATGTTTTTCTCTTTATATGCTTTTAGCTCTTTATCATTGAATACTGTTGACAGTGAAGAACTTTTCTTAATGTTTTCAGTGGAACTAATAAGGATGTGAACATTTTTTTCTTTTTAATTCTGCATATGCTGAATTGTGCTTGTATATACCTTATAACAAGCTGTGCCTTCCTTTGCATTCAGTTTTATGTAGAAGACATATTTTTAGTATTAAGAGAAAGTATTTGAAAGACAAAAATTTGTACCAAAGAACTCTCTAGTAAAATTTTATTATTTTGTATAATAGGCAAAATATGAAAGCATATTTATATCACTTTTTCCTTTTAGATTTCAATTGTATAAGAATTGTCTTAGAATCTCTTTTCAATTAAAATTAAGTAAATACATTTAAGTGTTAAATTAAAGTAACATTTTTATAAGAGTAAAATAAGCCATAATTAGAAAATAAAAGAAAATGTTCTGAAGAGCATTTTTTAAACTTTGAAGTCACTTAGATATTCATGCCTTTTCTCCACCCTAACAAAAATCTGAAATGGATAGTCACTAGTCCATAGCATCCAGACTGCTATATTTTCTAGTTGAGCATATTATTTCAAAAGATTAGCCCTGATTCTTCCTATAGAAAAATCACACCCACCTGATATATTTTCTATATCAATAGAAGTTGGGTTTCTCTAAATACCTGCAACCATAATTAACATTTAAAAATCTAATATTTTGAAAGCTCACTGGTGAACTCAAACAACAAAGAAGTGATTTTGTAGAACTTTTGTGAGGATAGCCACAATTTTTTATGGATCAAAAAATGTACTATAATACAAACATCAAACTAGGTAATGAAGGCATTGCTTGTGAAACTGAGACATGATAAACTGCTTCATATTTTACTAAATTTATAGTAACATTGGAAGAAAACCTGGCAAAAATTCTTCAGAAATAACATCACTGTGGAACTACCTGCAGATACAACCAAGAGATTCTTTTGTGTAGTATAGTTTAGAACAGTGATAAAACATTTTGTTATGAAACAAACAAACAAAAAATCATGAAGCATCATTACAGTGGCACCAAACCTATACATGCAGCAGGAATGTTCCAACATAGATAAATGAACTAGAAATTGCCCATTGAAGATTAGGTTAACTGTAATCTTTAACTTAAAGTAACAGAAACCAACTTAAAATGTGACTAAATAGCTGATCCAAACAAGGCATTAAATTGCAGGGATTATGGAAAGGCTAAAAAGTGAACCTTATAAAAGCATATTACTTGAATTTTCAGAAACTAATGTTAGGTTTAGTTACAAATTTAGACTTTAAATTGGAATCATGCTTCCCTCTCATGGGGAGACACGGGTTTTTAGGGAAAAAAATCAACAACTCTAGTAGCTGTAACTGCAAAGTAATGGAACTGGCTACAAAAGCCACAGACAGACACTACTGGTACTCCCTCATAGATTAAGTCTTTACTAAAATGAAAGGAGCTGGTTCAGGGCAGTGACAATTACTGAAAGTGAAATGTGTGAGCTAGAAGCTAAAAGAAGCCTTTAAGAATGCTTCCCTACACCTTTTTCTTGTTCAGGAAAGGTTTGCAAAAGAAGCTGAGAGTCTCCTGGGGCCACTGAACTCATTGAAGGTACAACACTGATGGGCATTCCAATTTCATTTCCCCAAGGCCTAGCTGTAATTAACTACTGGTTCAAAACTTTTAGGAAAAGAAAATTGTAGGATAAGGGTTGGGGTTATAACTCAGTGTATAACTTAGTAGGGAAGTAGATTACTTCCTTAGCATGTGTGAGACACTGGATTCAGCACCACATATAAATAAATAAAATAGAGATCCATTGACAGCTAAATTTTTAAAAAATACTGTAGAATAAAAGAACACATACAAAATGCAAGATTCTTTTTTGTTTGCTTGTTTGTTTGCGGTGCTGGGAATCAAACCCAGGGCCTTCTGCTTGTAAGGTAAGCACTTTACCAACTGAACCATCTCCCCAGCCCATGCAAGATTCTTATAGAGAAACTAAACTAAATCAATGGGCAAGACTTTCAACTAAAAATTTAATATATTTTAAAAGTTAAATGCTGATTGAAAATATTCAAATGAACAGAAATCTTAATCTTGGTATCTTTCTTCCTCAAAATACTTTAACTACACCCTAGATTCTATTACTAGCAATGGGATAATAAAATTTTTGGTAGACCAAAATGCTCTATGCAGGGACAACTGTAGAAATGGAGAGTAACTCTCAGAGCACTGCTTCATGCTGTGTGTTCTTAAAATAAGTACTTTAGTCAAAATAGGCTCCAAAGGGCAGCAATTCCCCCACCTTCTTTTAATGTTTGCTTGATGTGTGTTAAAGTACTATGACTGAAGTTTTTTATAACTATATAACCTGAACATTGGTCTCTGCACATGTCTTTTCTGTGATGGCAAATCTTTATTTACTTTCATACATGTATCATTTTTACTGTGAGATTATTTTTTGTGGAATAAATACTTTGTGATGAGAGGTGTTTAGAGGTAGTATGTTGGTTTTCTTCCATTTACTTGGAATAACTCAAACTTTACTTATTCCATATGGAAACAAGTTTGTAAATGTATCTTGTTACCCACCCTTAAATATGGAACATCAAAAAACACTTTAAATACAGATATATAAAGAAGTACATTTAATTATTGAGGTTGAGATTGAGAGAGTGGAATGGGTTTAAAAAATGATCCCTTCATCATTTGAATCTTAAATTCTATCAACTGCTCTGTACTGAGAAGGGAGAAATGATGAAGGAAAAAAAACCCCAAACCATTGTTCTTCCTTTAGGCTACTTTTTTGATAAAGAAGAATGTGAACTGCCAGATTTGGTGACAGAGGTTAGTTGTCTACCAAACTCACTTCCAGGATGACCTAACTCTGGCTTTCATGGGTGAGTTCAAAAATGTCTCCAGCTGTGTCTGACACAGAAAGACTGGTGTACATGTAGGGGAAGAGAGGCAGGATAAAATAATAGAAAAATGGAGACCCAGACTGACAGGTTCAGTACCTCTACAGCCAGAAAGTGTCACAGAGAACTGCTAGCCACACATTTTATAATGTATTCTTGTAGCTAGAGTAGGAAATCATTCAGTTTGGGAAGAAACAAACATTTGAAAAATAAACTGTTACAGGTACTTCTTCTCAAGAAGGGAACAGATTTGTTTAGTCTGGTTTATCATAAAATAGTTTAACACAATCAGATTTACAAAATGCCCTTTTATGCTTAAATATACACAGACACATTTCCCCCACATGCACACATTCTTTCTTAAAATTACCTGGGATGGTAGGAACCTGCCCACAGGGTTGACATTGGAGAACACACCATATTTACTACCCTCTCCCAGATGAGTCAGGTCCCTAATACTGTCTTTTATTTCACTAGATGGCATAATTTCAGTAAGTGAGAGCAACTATTTATAAGCTACTTATCATGTGTAAATGTTGTTCCAAACTTTTGTCAGAGCTTACTTTTTCCATCCTCTGAACAACCTTAGGAGGAAACTACTATCATATAACATTCTGTAGATGAAGAAATGGAGGCCCAGAGTGGTTGCCTAATGGTTCAAGGACACTGAATTTTCTAGATTTCAAAACCTGTATTGAATATAGATGCCATGATCTTAACCTATATGTACTTCAAAAGAGTTTAAACTTACAACCTGCATCTTTTCACAGAACACTACTGGACATATATAAATCTTAAACACATTTGCTCTACCATCATTTTTATGAGAGCAGATTATTGGTCCTTATAAAGCTGGCCCTACATAGTCTTCTCCCATAGTGACTTTTTTCCCAGTCCTTCTCCCCCAGTGGTGTGTGCTGAGAATATCTCAATTATGGATTAGTTATTAATTTTTAAAGTTGCACATTTTGACCTGTTAGCAAGAAGTTTATCTTCCAATTATAATGAAGTTTGTCCTCTAATTCTAATGAATTTTTCACTGCTGCTTTTGTCTTTGGTTCCATCAGATAGAGGAGACAAGATAATTTAATGCAACTGACAAATTTTACTTAGGATCCAGATTTCTTCATGTAGTTGTGCCTTCATTCAACCAGCACATGCTACTCTTTTTCCTAAATGTATCAGGTACTAGGGACAGGTGAGTGAAAAATAATACTTTCCTTCATGGGGTTTACTATTTAAGTGAGAGAAATAAAATGTGAATAGTGTTACTACAGGGTTAAGCATGAGAATGCTAATGGGATGAAGGTAATAAAATGGCATGGCATGCAATCCAGTCTATGATAGAGTAGGGCATGGGTCAGGGAATTCCTTCTGGAATAAATAATTAAATGAAAATCTGAGGGAGGAGAGTAGCAAAGAGAAGAAGACCAGAAGAAAAGAACAAGCAGAGAAAAGATAAAGGTTAAATAACAGGTGAGAGAAGAAACATAGTAAGAACACAAAAATCAGTATGGTTAGATTTCCCTTCACCCAGAGCACAGCCAATAAATCATCACCATATGAGATAGTAATGTAGATTTGGTGTCAACAGAGTATAAATTCAAAGGAAATATGGAGCTTCCAGATAATGGAAAAGTAATCAAGGAGTGATTGGCTAGGAGTCTTAGAAGAGCAAGATGACTGCAGTGGGCCCAAAGTGATCTTTTGCTGATTTTCATAGTTTCTAGAAAAACTATGTAAAAAAGTTATCCAGAGAACTATGATGTCTACACTTGGCATATCATCCATTCATTATCTGACAACCTCAGCTGCATACACACACAGGAAAGAATACATTATGAAAGCTTTACAAATGGAATTAGTGTCAGTACAGCTAGGGAAAATGACTGAAGATTATGTGGCTATTTTAATGAGCACTGTTCAATGAAAGACTCAAAGAGTTCCAAGACTGTAGTCACTAGAATTCTGTGTTCCAACATGAGCACAATGTAGCCATCCTTTTCTAAATATGCAAGACCATTGGCAGATGCCAAACTTTCCTTAGTTCCTACAAAGTGCTATGTTATCATCCAATCACAAGGTGCATATCCATACTCATCTATATGAGCTAACCAGGCATCTCAACTACAGCAGGGCTAAGGTGGAAGCAGCCATTATTATTCCTATCCCAGTCCCTCCTATTTATCTCTCTGCCTTCCTCTCACAAATGTGTATCTGTAACCTAGCCCCTATATATAGTGTCTGAATTAGTAACATAATTGAAAGTTTTTTCCAGTAAGTTAATTTTCCCACTTCTCTTAGAAGCTGCCAAAGAAAAGTCTTCCTCAACACTAAAGATCAAAAATTCACCCAGGTATGGTTGAGCATATCCATAATCCCAGCAGCAGGGGAAATTGAGGCAGGAGGATGTTGAGTTTAAAGCCAGTCTCAGCAAAGCAAGGCACAAAGCAACTAAGTGAGACCATGTTTTCAAATAAAATAAAAAAAATTAAAAAGGTAAATAATTCAAGCAGCTTTATGCTTACTAACATAGTGATAGTCTTTCTATCTTAGTATAATAGAAAATTGGTGGGCTGGGGATATAGCTCAGTTGGTAGGGTGCTTGCTTTGCAAGCATGAGGCACTGGGTTCAATCCCTAGCACCACAAAAAAAAGAAAGAAAATTGGTGAGTTCAATGTTTTTTCTAGATCAGTGATGGAAACTTTTGACTTCAGCTAAGAATCATGATAACTGAGGGAAACTATTATCTAACTAAACCCAGAATGTAAACTTAATGTCAGAAAAGAAGTTCCTGTTGTGAACTGAACAGGAAATAGGGAAAAACACTGTAATGTTCCTTAAGTCTACAGTAATGCACTAAAAACTTTGGAGATTTCAAGTTTGCTATATATATTTGCTGATATTCATTACAAGCAAACAAACAGTTTTCTCAGTAGCCCATTCATGAGCTTCTATTGCTTCTTACCATTATTATATGGATGAACTTGTTAATGAAAAATATAATCAATTAAATTTAATTTAATTTAGTAAATTTAATTTAAATTTTTAAAATTTCTATGTTAGAAATTTAAAAAAGTGAACAATGGCATTAGAAATAATAATTAAAAGTTTTAAGACTACACAAAATAAAAATAACTACAAAAACACAAAAAAAACAGAGAATCAATATGGTACATGTCAAAAAAACTGAGAAACAAGAAAATATTAGAGGACCCAAAGCACAAAAGCCATCTGAGACAAAACAAATTGTTAATTGGCATAATTAAGTCTTCCTTATCAGTAATTATTTTAATTTTAACTGTTTACAAGTCTGAAGTTAAAATGCAAAGATTTGAAGAATGATTTAAAAATAGTGCATCAATATACTATCCACAAGAGACTCAGTTTAGATACACATAAACACACATACACACATACACACACAAAGAGGTTGAAAGTAAAGGAACAGAAAAACACAATCCACCCAAATAGTAACCAAAAGTGGAACAGGGTGAGCTTACTTTTGTGTGAAAAAAATAGACTAATAAAAATAGGAGATGAAGGACATTATATAGAGATTATGTTCACTGTATTAAGAAGATAGAGATCATATTTGCACCCAATATAAGAAGCCCAAAATAAGCATTGACAGACTGAAAGGAGAAAGAGTTATGTAACATTTGGAGATTTCAATAGTCCACTTACAATAAAGGGTAGGATAGCCTTGCAGAAAATCAACAAATACTTAGATGAACTGAAGACTATTAATCAATTATACACAAGAGACATGTACAAAACTCTACCCAACAACATTCTTCACAGAATGAGAAGTAAACACAAATTATTTTCAAGTATATGCAAAATATTCTCCAGAATATAATATGTTGAGTCACAAAATGAATATCAATAATTTTTGAAGAACTGAAATCATGGAAATATCTTTTCTATCACAATGGAACAAAACTAAAAATCAATAAAGGAGGAAAAGGAAAACTCACAAATATATACAACTCAGGGGCACTTGAACACTGAACCACATCCCAAGTCCTAATTTGTATTTTACTTAGAGATAGGGTCTCACTGAGTTGCCTGTGACTTGCTTTTGATGAGACTGCTTTGAACTCACAATCCTCTGTCTCAACCTTCCAAGCCATTGGAATTACAGGCATGCACCACCTCACCCAGCTACAACATGCTCTTAACCAAGAGTTACAGAAGAAATCATAGCAGGCATTAAAAAATTCTTTGAGTCAAAAGAAAGAAAAAACACAATATATTCACAGATATGAAATAGTCTGAAAACAGTGGTGGGAGAGAAGTATAGCTTTAAATGCTTACATTGAAAAAGAAAGATGTCAAATCAAATATGTAACTCTACATTTCAGGGAATGAATGAATGAAAGAATGAATGAATAAATAAATAAATAAATAAATAAATAAGTAAATAAATAAATAAACAAACCTAGGAGAATGAAAAAAATAATAAAGATTACTGATAAAGAAGAGAGGCTCAAGAAAACCAAAAGTTGGTTCTATTGATTAGATTAATAACATTCTTCACAGAATAAGAAGTAAGCACAATATATTCTGAAGTACATGTAAAATATTCTCCAGAACATACTTTGTTGGATTGATGGCAAAAAGAGATTTGAATTACTAAAATGAGAAGTGAAAGAGAAACGTTACTACTGAATGTACAGAAACAAAAGAATTAGGAGAGCATAGCATGTGCAACTGTATGCCAACAAACTGCTTAACAAAGACAAAAGGGATAAATTCCTGGAAACATAGACTGCCAAAACTTATTTGAGAAATAAAAATCTGAATAGAACTATTACAAGAAAGGCGATTATAAAAGAAGTATTACAAGAAAGGGGATTATACCATTAACAGAATGCACCAACAAAGAAATGCCTAGGACCAGATCACTCCACTCATATTCTAACAAATATTTAAAGAAGAATTAACATCAACCCTCAAAATATTCCAAAAGAATTGGAGAAAATATTTCCTAATTCATTCTACAATGCCAGAAATACCCTGATACCAAACCTAGACAGGCTCTACAAGAAAAGAAAACTACAGTTCAGAACTCTTGCAAAGAAAGGCAAAAATCCTCAAAAAAATCATAGCAGATTGAATTTATCAGTATGTCCAAAGAAGTCAGGCCCAATCACATTAAATCCCTAATCAATAAATCTGAAATGATGTGAAAACTAAAAATTTTTGAGGTGATCCAAGATGGCAGACTAGAGGGTGACTGCATCTCCTGTTGCTCCAGAACCCAGGATTCAAGAAGGGGAGGCATTGAGAGACTCAGACTAAAATAGAGTCATATGGTGAGTCTCCCCCACCGGGTGAAGCTCAGCCTGGGTGGCAGGGTGGCTTCTCAGAGCAGGGCAGGGCAGATAGAGTCTTTCCTAGGCAGCCCTGCTCCCTCCGGCGGTGGGCTCCTACCACACAGCCAGGTTCTCTGAGCAGGCCCCCCGGTGAGAACCTTTCTGCACAGAACCAGCTCTGAGTCCTGGAGCCAGCAGCAAGTTACGGCCTGCAGGCAGCTTCAGGGACCAGGACAGGGCAGCCAGGGACTTCTCCAAGCAGCCCTGCTCCCTCTGACAGCAGGCGCCTTTCAAGGCTAGCTTCTCGGAGCAGACCACACAGTGAGAGCCTTTCTACACAGAGCCAGACACAAGTTGTGGAGCCAGCAGAGAGATCCGGACCACAGGCAGCCTCTTGGACCAGGGCAGGGCAGCCAGAGACTTCTCCAGGTGGCTCTGCTCCCTCCGGTGGCTGGCTTTTTCCACAGGGCAATCCAAGATGGCAGACTAGAGGGTGACTGCATCTCCTGTTGCTCCAGAACCCAGGATTCAAAAAGGGGATGTATTGAGAGACTCAGACTAAAATAGAGCCATGGGGTGAGTCTCCCCTGCCAGGTGAAGATTGGCCCAGGTGGCAGGGGGGCTTCTCAGAGCAGGGCAAGGCAGCTAGAGTTTTCCCCAGATAGACCTTCTCCCTCCAGCAGTGAGCTACTCCCACATGTCCAGCTTCTCAGAGCAGGTCCCCCAGTGGGAGCCTTTCTGCACAGAACCAGCTCCAAGTCACAGAGCCAGCGGCAAGCTGCGGCCCGCAGGCAGCTTCAGGGTCTAGGACAGGGCAGTCAGGGACTTCCCCAAGCAGCCCTGCTCCCTCTGATGGCAGGCTCCTTTCACAGCCAGCATCTCGGAGCAGACCACCCAGTTAGAGCCTTTCCACACAGAGCCAGCTCCAAGCCCTGGAAAAAGTAGCGGGCTAGGGGCAGTTTTCTTCAGAAGCACTGCATTATTAAGTTCTTCTAAGACCTCAGGCTACTGAAGGCTGGGAGGTGATATACTGGAAATCTACAGGGACAATATAAGCCAATAGAGGAAACCTGCAATATCTCAGAGTCCCACTGACATCTGACCAATATGAGAAAACAAGGGAAGAAAATGTCCCAAACAAACCTAAATACTATATCAATAAAACCAATGACAGCACAGCAGAAGAAATATCAGAAATGGAGTTGAGACTGTACATAATTAAAACAATCAGGGAAGAAAACGAGGAGATGAAAGAGCAAATGCAGGCATTGAAGGAGGTAATTAAATAGCAAATGCGGGCAATAAATGATCGCACCAATCACCAGTTAAAGAGCAAATATGGGAAGCAAGACATCATTTCAATAAAGAGTCAGAGATACTGAAAAAAAAAAACAAACAAACACAAATACTTGAAATGAAGGAAAAAATAAACCAAGTTAAAAACTCCATAGAAAGCATAACCAATGGGATAGAACACCTAGAAGACAGAACCTCAGCCATTGAGGAGAAAATATTTAATCTTGAAAAGAAAGTTGACCGAAAAGAGAAGATGGTAAGAAATCATGAACAGAATCTACAAGAATTATGGAATATCATGAATAGGCCAAATTTAAGAATTATTGGGATTGAGGAAGGCTTAGAGAAACCAACCTAAGGAATGAACAATCTATTTAATAAAATAATATCAGAAAATATCCCAAATCTGAAAAATGAAATGGAAAACCAAGTACAAGAGGCTTATAGAACTCGAAATATACAAAATTACAACAGACCCACACCAAGGCACATTATAATGAAAATACCTAACATCAAAATAAGGACAGAATTTTAAAGGTCGTGAGAGAAAAGAATCAAATTAGATTCAGGGGGAAACCAATAAGGATATCAGCAGATTTTTCAATCCAGACCCTAAAATCTAGAAGGGCCTAGAACAACATTTACCAAGCCCTGAAAGAAAACGGATGCCAACCAAGAATCTTATACCCAGCAAAACTTACTTTCAGATTTGACGATGAAATAAGATCCTTCTGTGATAAACAAAAGCTAATGGAATTTACAAAAAGAAAGTCAGCATTACAGAAAATGCTCAGCAAAATATTCCATGAGGAAGAGATGAAAAACAATGATGCAAATCAGCAATGGAAGAAACTAGCCTAAAGGAATAGCCAAATAAAGGAGAAACCAAATCATGTCAAAAAACAAAAATGAGTCAAATGACTGGGTCAAAAATCATATCACAATAATAACCCTGAATGTTAATGGCCTGAACTCATCAATCAAAAGACATAGACTGGCAGATTGGATTAAAAAGAAAAATCCAACAATATGTGCCTGCAAGAGATTCACCTCATAGAAAGAGTCACCCACAGATTAAGGGTGAAGGGATGGGAAAAATCATACCATGCACATGGACACAGCAAAACAGCTAGAGTATTCATCCTCATTTTAGATAATGTGGACTTCAAGCCAAATGTAGTCAGAAGGGATAAAGAAGGACATTACATACTGCTTAAGGGAAGCATAAATCAGCAAGACATAAAAATCATAAATATCTATGCCCCGAACATTGGATCATCCATACGTAAAACAAATCCTTCTTAATTCCAGAAATCAAATGGACTACAACAAAATAATACTAGGCAATTTTAACACACCTTTCTCACCATTGGATGGATCTTCCAAAAAAAAAAATTGAATAAAGAAACCATAGATCTCAAACACACAATCAACAATTTAAAATTAAGGACAGATATAGAATATACCATCCAACAAAGAATGAATACACTTTCTTCTCAGCAGCACATGGATCCTTCTCTAAAATAGACCATATTTTATGTCACAAAGGTACTGTTAGGAAATACCAGATGATAGAGATACTACCTTGTATTCTATCAGATCATAATGGATTAAATTAGAGATAAATGACAGAATAAAAAACAGAAACTTCTCCAATACCTGGAGATTAAATAATACACTATTATATGATGAATGGATAACAGAAAACATCTTGAGGGAAATAAAAAAAATTCTTAGAAGTAAACGAGAACACAGACACATATCAAAATCTCTGGGATACTATGAAAGCAGTACTTAGAGGAAGATTTATTTCATGGGGTGCATTCAACAAAAGAAGTAGAAATCAACAAATAAATGACATAACACTACAGTTAAAAGTCCTAGAAATAGAAGAACAGACCAACACCAAAAGTAGTAGAAGACAGGAAATGGTTAAAATCAGAGCTGAAATCAATGAAATTGAATCAAAAGAAACAATTGGAAAAATTAACAAAATAAATAGTTCGTTATTTGAAAAGATAAACAAAACCGATAAACCCTTAGCCACACTAACAAATCAAAAGAGTGAGAAAACTCAAATTACTAAAATTCGGAATGAACAAGGAAATATCACACAGACACAATTGAAAAACAAAACATAATTAGAAGTTATGTTGAACATCTATACTCCAACAAAACAGAAAACCTTGAAGACATCAACAAGTTTCTAGAGACATATGAATTACCTAAATTGAACGAGGAGAATGTACACAACTTAAATAAACCAATTTCAAGAATGAAATAGAAGAGGTCATCAAAAGCCTCCCAACAAATAAATATCCAGGACCAAATGGGTTCTCAGCCGAGTTCTACAAAACCTTTAAAGAAGAGCTCATTCTAATACTCCTCAAAGTATTTCATGAAATAGAAGAGGAGGGAACCCTCCCAAACTCATCCTATAAAGCCAATATCACACTGATACCTAAACCAGAGAGACACATCGAGGAAAGAAAATTTCAGACCAATATCCTTAATGAACATCAATGCAAAAATTCTCAACAAAATTTTAGCAAATTGCATACAAAAATATATTAAAAAGTGCACCACAATCAGGTTGGTTTTATCCCAGGGATGCAAGGTTGATTCAACTTCCGGAAATTAATAAATGTCATTTACCATACAACAGATTTAAAGTTAAGAATCACATGATTATTTCGATAGATGCAAACAAAGCATTTAATAAAATACAGCATCCCTTCATGCTCAAAACACTAGAAAAAATTGGGGTAGTAGGAACATTCCTTAACATTGTAAAGGCCGTCTGCACTAAGCCCATGACCAGTATCATTCTAAATGATGAAAAAATGAAAGCATTCACCCTAAAAACTTGAACAAGGGAGGGATGCCCTCTTTCACCACTTCTATTCAACATTGTCCTTGAAAATCTAGCCAGAGCAATTAGACAAACCAAAGAAATTAAAGGGATACAAATAGGAAAAGAAGAACTCAAACTATCCCTGTTCTCTGATGACAAGATTATATATTTAGAGGAACCTGGAAATTCCATCAGAAAACTTTTAGAACTCATAAGTGAATTCAGTAAAGTAGCAGGTTACAAGATCAATGCTCATAAATCCAATACATATTTATACATAAGTGATGAATCTTCAGAAAGAGAAGTTAGAGAAACTACCCAATTTACAATAGCCTTGAAAAAAAATAAAATACTTGGGAATCAATGTCACAAAAGAGAGAAAGACCTCTACAATGAGAACTACAGAACACTAAAGAAAGAAATTAAAGAAAACCTTAGAAGATGGAAAGATCTCCCATGTTCTTGGATAGGCAGAATTAATATTGTCAAAATGGCCATACTACCTAATGTGCTATACAGATTCAATGCAATTCCAATTAAAATTCTAAGGATGTACCTTACAGAAATAGAAAAAGCAATTATGAAATTCATCTGGAAGAATGAAAATCCCAGAATAGCTAAAGCAATCCTCAGTAGAAAGAGCGAAGCAGGGGGTATTGCAATACCAGATCTTCAACTGTACTACAAAGCAATAGTAACAAAAACGGCATGGTATTGATACCAAAATAGACAGGTAGATCAATTGAACAGAATAGAGGACATGGACACAAACCCAAATAAATTCAATTTTCTCATAGAAGACATAGGGGCCAAAAATATGCAATGGAGAAAAGATAGCCTCTTTGACAAATGGTGCTGTGAAAACTGGAGAACCATATGCAACAGAATAAAATTAAACCCCTCTCACCCAGCACATAATTCAAAGTGGATCAAGGACCTTGGAATCAGACCAGAGACCCTGCAGATTATAGAAGAAAAAGTAGGTGCAAATCTTAAACATGTTGGCTTAGGACCAGACATCCTCAACAGGACTCCCATAGCACAAGAAATAAAAACAAAAATCAACAAGTGGGATAGATTCAAACTTAAATGCTTTCTCTCAGCAAAGGAAACTATCAGTAATGTGAAGAGAGAGTCTACAGAGTGGGAGAAAATCTTTGCCACTCATACTTCAGATAGAGCACTAATTTCCAGAATATATAAAGAACTCAAAAACTCCACACCAAGAATACAAATAATCCAATCAACAAATGGGCTAAGGAAATGAACAGACACTTCAAAGAAGAAGATCTACAAGCAATCAACAGATAAATGAAAAAATGTTCAACATCTCTAGTAATAAATAAAATGCAAGTCAAAACCACCCTAAGATTCCATCTCACCCCAATTAGAAAGGTGATTATCTAGAACACAAGCAACAATAGGTGTTGGCGAGGATGTGGGGAAAAAGGCATACTCATACATTGCTGGTGGGGTTGTAAATTAGTGCACCCACTCTGGAAAGCAGTATGGAGATTCCTCAGAAAGCTTGGAATGGAACCACCATTTGTCCCAGCTATCCCACTTCTTGGCCTATACCTAAAGTACTTAAAATCAGCATACTACAGAGATACAGCCACATCAAAGTTCATAGCAACCCAATTCACAATAGCCTGTTGTGGAACCAACCTAGATGTCCTTCAATTGATGAATGGATAAAGAAACTGTGGTATATATATGTACAATGGAATATTACTCAGCCATAAAGAATGATAAAATTATGGCATTTGCAGGCAAATGGATGAAATTGGAGAATAGCATGCTAAGTGAGATAAGCCAATCTCAAAAAACCAAAGAACAAATGATCTCGCTGTTAAATGGATGATGGCACACAATGGGGGATGGGAGGTGTTAGTGTTAGGTTTAGTGTTAGGATTAGAGTTAGGGAGGGGGGCAAGAATGGAGGAAGAAAGGACTGTATAGAGGGAATAGAGGGGTGGGGGGTGGGGGAAGGAAAAATAACAGAATGAATCAAACATTACCCTATGTAAATTTATGATTACACAAATGCTGTTCATTTACTCCATGTACAGAGAAACAACATGTATCCCATTTTTTTACAATAAAAATAATATGTCACAGAAACCCAATGTATCCAGTGTATATTTTAAGAGAAAATTTAAAATTTTAAGCACCCTGAACACCAAAGATTTGGAAAAACTATACAAACAGGTGGAATATAGGAGCTGAGAGAACAAAAAAAAAAAAAAAAAAAAAAAAAACCAGAAACCAAGAATAAATATTTTCTTAAAAATGTTTTCTAGAATCTATTTGCAATAGAAGATACAATAATAATCTAAAAATGATTCATTTATGCACAGATGATGCTAATGTTCTTTAAAAAACTAGTTAAAGGAAATAATGCATAACTTAAGATATCATAGGTATACAAATCATATTAAATTATTAAAATATTGCATTGTACTCCAATCCTAGAGAATGAATTATGCAATTTTTCTGGAACTGTCAAATAAAATAAAACTGATGAGTAGACTTGACATCACTTACCACTTTTGACAAAACAATAAACTTTCCAAACTTGAATAAAAATTTAAGACTACAAAGAACTACTCTTCAGATAATAAAATTTAATGACATTAGAATATGCCAAAAGTAGAAGTCCCACAATAAATTGTTTTTATCTTTTTGTTACAATGACATATACAAATTAAAATGATGTAGAAAACTGCATGTCCAACTAAGTAGTGCTTAATTCAATTTTGATGAACTAACACTCTATTCATAGGTAATATATTTACTATATGACTGAAGAAGTGCTTCTTTTTGTTTTCTTTTGTTACCTTTTTTCTTTATGTATATGATGTTTTTCATTAAAAACATTAAAATAGAGAAATGAAGTATTGGAATCATCATATACTACCTACCCAGTTACTGTCTCATATGTAACTTATTATTTACTAAGTTCTTGCTTTCTACTACCAATAACCATGCAGAATATTGAAGCAAAACTACAAGATACAATAGTTTCCAGAACAAATGAAGATTTTTATTTTATTATGGATAATGAGTCCAACAGCCCACTCTCTTGTACATGACACTCTGATTCCAATAATTTTTAACTTTATATGAAAAGTGAGGTTTACAAGGTTAACAAAACTATGATAAAATGACATTTTCTTATACCTATCTGTGAATTCAGATATTTAAATTTACAAACATGGAACTACTGCACATTCAACAAATTTTATGTTTTGGGTCATCTATTACTAAGGAAAATATGACTACTTTAAAAATAAACATGTGCCAATATGAACAAAACAATTCATATCCATGAAAAAAATATATAAAGTCATTGTTTATAACAATGAGAGCACATGAGAAGACATGACTGTGACCTAGAAACCTTTTTGTCTCAATAGTAGGGAAATTTTCTTACTCATTCTTGTATGTTAAGTGAATATGAGAATGCCCTTAAGATGAAGTACACATTGGTCTATTTGTGATCATGTGAAAAAAAAATTGAGTTTGTTTTAAAAATTATGCAAGTGAAAAAAATAGTTTACATAAGTGTAGTGACTACAAATTAATCATTTTAAAGGTTAAAACCTACTATACAGTGTAAGGAATGACTTGTAAAGAATACATGAAAAATGTAAGACTACAAAGAATCACTTTTCAGAGAATAAAATTTAATGACATTAGAATACACTAAAAATCTGTTTTTTTTTTAAATAGTAAAAGGGTGGCAATAATTAACTGTGTATTTCAGCTAGTGGAGGGGATTGTGAATATTTCCAACACAAATAAATAATGAATATTTAAAGTGATAGATATGCCAGTTACTCTCATCTGTTCAGCACACAAATATAAATGTATTGAAATATCAGTATACTCAATAAATATATAAAATTATGTGCCAATTAAAAATAAAATTATATATAAAGAAAAACATAATTATACTGTAATTATGAAGTTAATTTTGAATAATCAGTCTCTAATAGAAACAGCACTACTGAATTCCACCATGCAATAAAGTGGAGAATTCAAGCCAAAGGCTGTTACAATAGTTAACTATCAGATCCTAATGCAAAGAGTAAAGTATACTGCAATACCCATTTTAATAATTTCCAACCTTAAGGATTTAATGATCACACCTGAATAGTAATTACTATAATTAATAAAATTTTAAATAGAATTTTTAAAAAAATTTGCTTGCATTTGTATCTGTTGAACTCAAGATTAACAATAGATATAATCACTAACTTATTTGCATGCTCTCCAGTGAAAATTATTCAGAGGACAGAAGTCAAAACTCATTTATTTAATATTTACCAAGCACAATGTTAGGAGCTGAGCATACAGTGAGGAAGACAGACATAATCCCCGCTTTCATGAGTTCAAATTCTAGAATGAGTTGCACCTTATTTTGAATATTTTAAAACTTTAAAAGTTGCATAAAAACAGAAACAATAGCTAAAAAATAACAATGAACTTTATATTTTAATATAATATGAAAACTCCCTTAATTCTGCTTTCCAGACAAAAGATGATCATTTTTCTGATATTTCATTTTTCTAAGAAAATACTTCACTTTTTCACAGCCCAAGCAAATCCCTATTCTGAAAGCTCTTACAGCAAAAGCACATGAACACTAAAAATATACGTACATGAGATAAATTACAACGTGTAGTAGGTCTTCCAATAATTCAGTGTACTTCGTAAGCTGTAGCAAGTGCAACAAGAGACTTCTCCGTGACTTTGTTTCTAGCAACATAATTCATGCATTGCAGTCATGAAATTGGATTAATAAGCTGGAGATGCATTTCAAATTTAGCTTTTGAACAAGTGAAGAATATTCTGAGGTTCTACAGGTTCCATGATAAAGGTGAGTATGTATCAAAAACAAAACATTGTGGACAGCAGAGGGTTACTTCAAACACTCATTTCCCTCCCTGTGAGAATTACTGAATTGCTCTATTAGACAGCAATGGGTTTTTCTCTTTGACATGTGAGGACAGAAAACAGACTGAAAATCTCAATTCTACTGGCCATATTTTTTTTTACAAAAATTATCAGCATAGGAATGAGAAATCCACACAGTGGGAAGAAATAAGCACTTCTAATGTCCCTAATCACTAATTTTAATATAATGACACAAATGTTCATATGTAGACTTTCATTCTATTGATGTTACATTTAAAAGTCTCATAAAACTTGTACTGGGTATGCCATTATTGGAAATGCAACAAAACTCAGATGAATTCTGACTATCAGCATAAGATTTCCCAGTAGTTTAAAATTTAACTGTGTTAAGAGAATACTTCATCTATTATCAATCATATATAAGTATTGCATTGCACTTCCCAATCCAATAACCAGTATCTTTAATATGAGATATGATTACTGAATATAACATGGTATCCTGGATGGGATTCTGGAACAAAAATGGTTGGTAGTAAAAAACTGGTGAAATTTGAATAAAATGTAGAGTTTAGTAAATAGTACTGTACCAATATTGCTTACTTAGTTTTAGAAAATGTATTAAAGTAACATTCTATTAATAATAGGAATAACTGAGTATATGGTAAAATCCTTGTATTTTCTTTGTAATTTCTCTGCTAATCTAAAATTAAAAGTTTATTTAAATAGAAAGTCAATGGGAAAAATGAAGTTAAGAAAGGGAGCCTGAATATAAAAGAGTTTTATAGGTATAACACATATTCTAATAACCCTGAAGAGATGAGATGGGACAAAAGGGCAACATGATTGAAAAGAAGAGAGTAAGTGTAGACAGATTTCCTTGATTGTTATTAAGAAAATGGAGGAGTTTCAGGTTTACAGCATTTGTTCTATTATGTAGAAGAGATCAGCTCCTTGCTTAGAGTAACAGTGCAATATGCAAAACTGAGGGTCAGCTTGAGGTAGATAACCATGGATTTATAGATCTTGTCAGACTTCCTTGTCACTCTCTCAAGCAAAAATGATTTCTAGGATTCATTTTCTTAATTTCCATCTAATATAAAGGTATGTTATCCATGGAAACTTGAACTCTTAAAAATACATGTGAAGAATATTTGTTTTTACCCAACTGCTTTCCATCCATTCCTAACCTCATCCTTGTTCTCAAACATGAAGTCTAAGATTCAGAAAGATATATTGAAAAATAGACCTCACTGAGGAAAAAAATCTAATTTTAGATACATAATGAATACAGCATTTATGTAAACTTGAATTCTAAGTGTCATAAAAAATACTTTTTTTCCCACCCCTTTTCCACTATCTCTTTCATTTGTCTACTTCCCACCTTCAAATATAAACACAAGGTAAATATTTTTCATTTTGAAGAATAATTTTTAATAGATATTAAAAACAACCTGTCTAGTAATGTAAATGTTAACAAAAGGGATGCATGTATAGAAACCAAAATATAGCTGGTATGACTAATCTGAAACTTTTAAACAATTTTAAAATCAAAAAGCATGGGAAATGGATAGTAACAGAAAACAATAATAAAATCCTAATTACTAAGCATTCATAATAAGGCTTCACATAGACTGCAAGAGACCACTTTTTTTAAATGACAGCATTGAGAACTGCATGGTAAGGTTTGGGGACAGAGTTCATTGGTAGAGCAATACTTAGTATGCTGGAGACCCTGGGTTTGATAATCCCCCCAAAAAGCTATCACATGGTATTAAATCATTCTTTGCCTTCTAATCAGAACAAATGTAATTCAGAATTTATCTAAGTACAAATCTCTTTTAAAAATTGATAGCCAAAGGAAACATTTGACAAGAAAATCAAGTGACAAAATAAATTTTTAAATGTTTTAATCAGTGATGTGCAAAACTATGATAATCACAGACATGTACCAAAACCAAGTTGGTTACACTTTGTCAATGTGCTCAGGGTGTATACAGAATAAAGTCATTATACAATTTAAAATATCTAATCAAGACAGAAGCTTTGTGAATAAAACAAATTCCATGATATAATATGTGGAAAGGAGATAAACAGCTGTGAGAACCTCACAAGTCATCATCAGTCGTTCCTCCCTCAGACACAAAGTTAAGCTGGGTAACAGGCCCTATTTTCTCTCAGCATGACCTCTACAGTCTGTGTTCTACTTTCTATTTCCATATCATGGCCACACCATAACTAATTTGGAATAAATTCCTAATTCATCTACATGCCTCTTGTCTATCTCTCTCTATAGTTCATTGTCTCTACTTTTCCTGAAGCTATTATTTGAAAGTAAAATACGATCATGTCAATCTTTTTTAAATAAACTCTTTCTAGTACATGGAAGGTTTAGACTCCTTCAATGTATATTTCATGCTTTTTATACTCTGGTTCATCCTATCCTTTCAAATGTTATTTTAAAAATAAATTATTACATATCAACCCTTCTTATCTGTTTCAATTTTCCTAACATAACATACACATTCCCATCTCTGAGTTTATTGCATAAAATTTCCTCTGTTTAGAATGCTCTTCATTCATAGACTCATTTTCAAATTGACAAATTCCTACCCATTTTTCAAGGACCATCTCAAGGGCTTCCATCTCTGAAGACTTATGATTTGAAGACCACTTACTTTTTGCCCATTTTATTCATTACAACACTTTATATGTATCCTAGTAGAGGACTCTAGTCATCCAAAAGACATAATATGCAATCACCTAAACCTATGTCAAAGATGAAAGTGCACCAGGAAAAGCTGTCCTTTCAATAACAAGTGCAAGGACAATTGCTACATTCTAGGAGATGTTCATAAGACATAAAGCTGATAAAGTTCCTTTATGTAGAATGTAAAGAATTCCTATAAATCAGTAAGGAAAAGGTACAAAACCCAGTAGGAAATAGAGAACAGACTTGGGCAATTAAACTACAAAAAAGGATATCTAAATGACCAAAAAACATATGTAGAAGTGTTCAACTTAGACAATAAAATGCAAAATAAAAATCACAAAGAGACCGCTATTTTACCAGAAAAGTTAAAATTGAAAAAGAAAAATATAGCCTCAAAAATGGGCAAGAAGACCAATCAGAACTATCATACATTGATGTTGTAAGTATAAATTAGTAAAACTACTTTGGAAAACTGTTTTTAAATTTTCTAGGAAGGCTGAACATATATATCCAATATGATTCAATAATTCCACTGCTAGGTATGAAGTGCTTACATTTGTTAAGCAAAAAAACATTCACAGGAATGATTTTGGCACTATCTGATAATAGTAGAAAACTGAATAGAACAAAATAACTATCAACAGAACTGAATAAGTGTAATACACTAAAAAAGTACAATATACTTATAGAGTAAAACAGCATGCAATGAAAACAAATGAAATATCATTATATGCAACAACATAGATAAAACTCACAAACACAGCAAAAGGAACCAACCACAAAAAATGTGTACTGTACACTTTCATGCTCATTCTGATACAAAGCATTTAGTACATATGTGTGTGTACATACAAACTATAAATAATATACATTTTCATTTCATGTCCATGTAAATGTTTGAAAATGTATTTCTGTACTAAGTTACACAAAGTTCATTGATTTAAATAAGAATAATCAGAAAAGATTAATAAGCATTTTAAAGGTAATTAATAATGTGTACTTAGGAGAATAAGAAAGTTCCAGGTATTAAAACATACTATAAAATAATATGGTCAAAATAGTATGATGCGTGCAGGTAAAACTTATCTTTGGTATAAAAGAGAAAGGGATCATGGATACAGGTGAGGGGTATTAAATGAAAACAAAGGTAATAGAAGGGGCTTTCTGGGATTTTAAAAATTTTATTCAACTGCATACTACTCACACAGGTATGCTAACACTGAAGATACTCATTGAGTTGTAGGGTAATGGTTTGGGTACTTCACTGGATAATCCATATATATTAACAAATGTTTAATGCATCTGGTACAGTACATCTAAGAAGATATATGTGGTACATATTCTGCATATCTAGCATATATCAATAAAATTTACCAAAAATAAAATGTAACATAACTTAAATCCCATTACAATATGCATGCATGTTAAGGGTTCCAATAAACCCTTAAGA
The DNA here is from genome assembly GCA_020740815.1 of Sciurus niger. Classification (NCBI taxonomy): domain Eukaryota; kingdom Metazoa; phylum Chordata; class Mammalia; order Rodentia; family Sciuridae; genus Sciurus; species Sciurus niger. The sequence goes on from JAHUXG010004449.1 coordinate 28,569, forward strand.
ATAGAAAATGATAAAACCCAGAAGTTTTATATAATATTAAGTTAAGTGCTGGTGTTTTAGCTAATTGACAGAGCTTGCTTGGCTTGTGCAAATTTTGGGATTCAATTCCCATAACTGCCAAAAAATTAAAAGGTTTACATTCAGATAATAGAAAAAGCAAATCTGATGATGCAGGTAAGAGACCAAAAACTTACTAAGAAATCTCTGTGAGACCTCCAGCTCAATGGTTGATGAAATGGTGGACTTTTGATATGCAACTTTTCTAGATAACCATCAGGTATTCTGATACCTGTAGGTAGGGATAACCTTTGTTTAAATTCTACAAAAAGAAAAAAAAAGTAATCAATACCAAAAAAGACAGGACATTTTCTTTTAGTTCATGTACTTTAGAGTATTATTTTTTGGCAAAATTTAGCTGAAGTTAACTGAAGTTTAAAAGGTACCTACATTGATAATATATAAAATATTGAAGGGAAAATAGTTACTACTGTAAGCAAAGGCACATGATGGAGTTTTACAGAAATGATATAAGACAAATTGGACTCAGCTATTTTTGGGTCATTCCATTAGTAAATTTATCTTGGATTTACTTTGAATTTATTACACTATATGGTAGGAAGATGCAGATACAACATGTGATCAATATAAATAATTTAAAAAGTAGATATTATTATTTTAAACATGTGAAAAAATTAAAACAATTTCTTTTTGCTGTTAAGCAAAGTAAAAGTTGTTCTATTTCATTAACTATAGAATGTGAGCTGAGACAAACTTCAAGGAGAAACTTGCCTGTATCATCACATAAAGAAATGTAAATTCTATAAAAAGAAATTCTTTTATAATAAAATCATGAAAAACAAAAGGGATAAGAAAGGAACTGTATAAATATATACTGAGAGATAAAAGACTTAAATTCAGATATATACCATATTCCAAATGGCTAGACTACACAATGCAACAATAGTGGTTATCACCTTATTAATTTTAATATTTTATATAACCCAAATCAAATACCAAGATTAATTTTTCCAAATCAATAAAATGCCTAAAACTCATCTAGAGCAATAAACAAAAAAATCTCCAAATATATTCTTGAATAAGAGTACATGCTCTTCAACTTACCATGGTGTTTTGTCCTGATAAATCAATTCTAAGATGAAAATATCATTAAGTTGGAAATGCATTTAAATATACCTAACTCACTGAATATCACAGGTAAACAACACAAAACTCTCTAGAGTACTGTAGTTTAGTCCTGTGGCTTCATGGCTAACTAGGAGGTGTGATACTGCATCACAAAGGAGTATCATACTGCATATTGCCAGTCAGGGAAAAGATCAAAATTCAAAATATGAAGCATGGGTTCTTAAAAATGCGTGTTGATTTTTCAGCATTGTAAAGATGAAATCATCAGTTATGCCATGATGAATCAGAAATAGATCATGTGAATATGTGCAAAGGGAGGAATGAAAAAATAAATTGCTCTAGATACTAAAATCAATTAAACTAATATATATATATATATATATATATAATCAATAGCATGTCACCTCTGAGGGGAAGATATATAATTCAATTACAGAATTAGACAATCTACATATAGACCCAAATGTCAACATCTTTTATAACTGTGACAAAATCACATATATTATAAAGAAAATTAAGGAAAATTATATTATTATTTTGATATATTACACAAATATCAAGTTGATCTCAAGAGTTAAAAGTGTTAATTTATTACAGAGAACACTAATATTGTTTTCCTTAACTCACTCAGAAACAATCTAACAATACAAATATAATCAACCAGTAGGACAGACACGCTAATCTTCATTGTCTCTACAGCTACAAGAAAAGAAGCAAACTTCTATTTTTAAACATTTTATATAAAAATATTAATATACAGTACATACTGAATTGATAATAGTCATAATTTCTGTATTCAATGTTATAATATCCTATTGATAAAAAAGGAAACACGTTGCATAACTTACATGGAGAAATAATTTACTACATACAATAGGGATTTCTATGTGCCGTGAACCACAAAGAAATTGATACTAATACTTATAAAGCAAGGGGAAGAAAAGCTGGTGTCTATTTTATTTTTCTCTCTTAAAATCTGAATGTGAAATATCCAAATGAATCTCAAAGAGATAAAACTGAAATCACATTTTCTGAAAAGAGGACATTGCTAAGGCCCTCTAGAATGTCATTCTAGATTTCTGAAATTTTAAGAAAATCACTTTTCCTCAACAGAGAACTAAAAATAAATATTCTGTAGAATACAGAATACTATGATTAATGCATACTTTCCTTGGAATACTAATTATAAAAGGAAATATTAAGAATACTATTCACTGATATAAAAACTCTCTTCATGAAAATTGCCAAGTTGCTTTATTTACTTGATACATATATACACATATATTACTGTGTGCATCTTTATTTATATATGTAAACACACACATAAATGTATATTTATATAGTTTTAAAGTGTTACCTCCGTTGAGATCTGTCTATGTTTATGATTTCAGAGACAAACACCTGTAGGTGACTGGACTTCATCAGATGACTTCCCCAAAGCTTGGCCACTCTCAACATCTGATTCCATTTTTAGATATTTGTGAAAAATATCTGTATTGAAAAATGAGATGGTGTTTATCTTAATGAATATTTATTTTATCCTGCAATGTAATTATTATTGCAGGTAAAATATTGAAAACCAACATACAAAAATCAGAGCGTAACAGTCTATTATAGTCAGGCACATATGTGTGGCAGGTAAGAGATCAAAACATTAACTCAAATTTCTTCAAATAGGAAGTACTAAAAAATCCTTTTACAGTCTTGTATTATGAAACATTATGAAAGAACTTGCATTGAAGTCATTATTCAGAGTTGAATAAAAATTACAGCCTGGAAATATACATTTAAACTTTTAATGAATAATAGTTACTTAAAAATAGTACTTTAAAAATTGAACTCAAGGGTTTCTTATCAAATCAATATTAAAATTGACCTTATTTCTGTCTTCATAACTTAATACTAAAAAATGTTAATTCATATTCATAAGCAGTTGCAAATTATAATGGAAGACACATCTATTATAAAGAGATTCTGGAGAAATTTTATGTTGAAATCTAGACAAAAAATTAGCTTGGTAGCAAAAATCATTGTATTGGTGATTGATTCCTAATCTCTTAAAATTTGATATTAGAAACATCTACAGTTACAATTTTTTTTTCTTTCACACTTAAAAAATGTTAAAGAATCTAAACATGTCATATATTCCTAGCAACATTTGAAAATTTTCCTACCTCAATGAAATGTAGATCAAAATATAATGCTTAAATATGTAAAGGTGGTTGCAAGAATGTATAAGCAATAACCAGGAAGCAAATTTAACAAAGAGATAACTGAAAGCCAAGAGCTCTTAAGCATAGAGAGACTGTCGCTTTGTTGGTAGGGGTTGCTGTTACTGGCAGGAAAGTGCTTGTGTTTAGGTGAACAGTGGGATAAAAGGTGAAGACTTGGGTGTCTAAACTGCAACTGAGTCCTCAAAGAAACACTAGTATCTTGCAAAAGAATGATGAGGTAAGTTTGGTAGTCTCAGACTATGAATAAAACTTTGAATACTACCTGACACAATCAAGTTATTATGTTATTAACAAACAAGGATGATTCAAACACAAATGCTTATTGGTAGTTTTGAGAACTAGAAGAACACTTACTTGTTCAATTTTTGTGCCATTCACTACATAATAGATAGAGATCTAGTAAATTTAAATTTCACCTCATATCCTAACACTTTCAACATTGCTTTCTTAAATCTAGACCAAGAGTCCAGTACAAGAATAGATGTTTTTGTATGGTTACTGAACTAAACATGTTTTTTGTTTTGTTTTGTTTTTCCATTTTAAATGTTACAATCAAAGAAAAGAATATGCAACAGAGACTATAGTTGACAAAACCAAAAAATGTACTAACAAGACCCTGGTTTAGTCAATCAACAAATATTCAGCCAAACCCTGACCTGTAGTGTTTTCTGATTTCATTTGACAATAGTCCTCCATAGCAGACTTCATGCTACCAACATGACACTGAATCTGTAACAATGGGAAGAACATGCAGTAGCACACCATTACATGGTGCTTTGCAATAAATATACCACAGAAGTAACTCTTACCACATAGATAACAATAGTAAAAAGCACTAGAACAATCAGAAATAATTACTCTTTCATATTCATTACTTTTGTTTTTGAATTTACCTTAATTTTAAGTTCATATGATTAAACATTAATAAGCCATGTTTAACAGGCAAAATTGCTAAAAAATTAAGAATCATCTCTTAGTGTGAGCTGACTGCAGCCCACCATTTGGTAGGATTACACTTAAACAGGTAAAGGCTATATGAGTTACACACAGATAAAAACTTCATGAGTTCATATTCCCAAATTTTATGAAACACATCAGGAAATAATCTTCCAAGGCAAGAAAGAATGCAAGCAGTAGTATAAATGCTCAGAAAATTCAGTAAATATAATTATCTAATGAAACAATAAAATTGTTCTGTTTAGCTGGGTGTGGTGGCAAACACCTGTAATACTGAGGCAGGAGGATGGTGAGTTCAAAGCCAGTCTCAGAAAAAGTGATACACTAAGCAAATCAGTGAGACCCTGTCTCTAAATAAAATATAAAATAGGTCTGGGGATGTGGCTCAGTGGTCAATTGCCCCTGAGTTCAATCCTGGTACTCAAAAAAATTTCAAGAAATTTTGAATTGTTATGTTTAAAAACATAACATGGTGCAAAAGTCAAACCAAACATGAATTTTTAAAAAAAATCCACAGGGCTGTGATTGTGGCTCAGTGGTACAGTGTGTGCCCAGCACATGTGGGGCACTTGGGTTCACTCCTTACCACATAAAAATAGATAAATAAATTAAAGACCTTGTGCCCATCTGCAACTAAAAAGTATTTTGAAAAGTTTAAAAATAGAAACCACCAAAAATGATCAGGGAAGTAGGAATAAAATAGAAAGTTTCAGATATGTATTTTCCTGGATATTTGAAAGGACATAAAAACAAAAGAATAACAACTGAAGTGACAATCTAATTAATGTATGAGTCTACAGTGATTATTTCAAGCATTAAGGATGTATGATCCTAAATTAGGCACCACCCTAAGCTGCCAATCATTTTGAAATTCTGTATGAACTTCTTATGTGATTTGGTTCCTTTCTGATGGACAGGTATTCAAATATTACTTCTCTGTAGTATCAAAAATACCCTCTCTAGAATTTTACATCTTTCTGATGTCCTTTCTACTCTTAATTTTTTTTTTAAACTGGCAAAGATAGCAGGTAATACAAGCTGGCAGACTAAAATCTAACAACATGCATGTTCTACAATCAGAAAACTAAATAAAATAGACAAATAATCAAATTACTAAATTTGCTTCCATTTCTGGGCATTGCCTTGATGGAGCCAAGACTTCCTCCAGTAACACTGTGGGGTCTCTGTAACAGGTGTTTCTTGAAAGACCCATGGAAGTGGGAAAGAGGAATGCATACTGTGAGAATGGTGGAGGCCAGTCTTCACCACAGGCTCTGTGGTTTCACAGTATTTGAAAATTTTTCCATCACCAGCTAAGATTCAGGATCACATGGGAAGGACTGAGAAAGTAAAACACAAAACTAAAGTTGTAACAGAGATCGCCACATATAATCTTATGTCTAGGAATATTTGCACACACCAGTAGAGTTAAAATAATTTCTATGAAAAATATTTATAAAAATATTAGAGGACCGGGATTGTGGCTCAGTGGTGAAGCATTCGCCTAGCATGTGTGAGGTACTGGGTTCAATTCCCAGCATCACATAAAAAAATTAGAACTATTTTAATTTATCTAGTATCTATCCCTTTCTCATGTAATAAAAATTAGTAGATAATCACAAAACTAATATACTGATTTTATCCATTTGCTGACTTTAACTCTCAAGATTGTTTACATCTATTCATTCATGAATTCACTACCTAGTATATGCTTTATGATTACGCTTGCTATAAAACATAAAAGATATAATACTTGCCTAAATGAACTTACATTCCTATTGAAAGACATCCAAAAAATGTGTCAATTAGTGAATTAAACAAAAGAACTTAAGAATCATTTATATAGAGACTATGAAATTATTGTCCCAAATTTGAGATTTTAATATAAAGAATCTTTAACAAACACAGGTCTATAACCAAGCAGAAATATTCCTAAAATATAATACTTCAAAGTTATTTTGGCCAGGTGCAGTGGTGCATCCCTATAATCCCAGAGCTTCAAGAGGCTGAGGCAGAAGGATCTCAAGTTCAAAGACAACCGCAGCAACCTAGCCAGGCTCTAAGAAACTCGTCAAGATCCTGTCTTAAAATTAAATATAAAAAAAGGTTCAGGATATGACTCAGCATTTAAGTGCCCCTGGGTTCAATCCCTCGTTACAAAAATAAAAGTTATTTAGTTATAAATAGCAAATAATATGAACAAGTCTTTGTAAACCTGTTTCAACTGTTTTGATTGTAACCCTAGGAACAGAATTGCTGCTTCGTATGATAATTTTATATTTAAATTTTAGGAAAAATGGTATGAATTAATTTTTTAAAAAATTTTAAAAATTAAACATTTAAAAAATCTGATGGGCTCAGAATTCTCTATTCTTGCAGGTACTTTAGAAAAAACATCTACACTTCTCTTTCAATTTTTTATTTTTTTCAGTGCTGGGGATTGAACACAAGGCCTTGTGCTTGCAAGGCAAGCACTCTACCAACTGAGCTATCTCTCCAGCCCTACACTTCTCTATAGTGTGAAATAATTTTTATGCTAACAACAATAAACCTAAACTACATAAGGAAAGAATGTGATGGAAGAAATTATCAGGCACTGACCAAAAAAGATGCAGAATTTCTATCAATGTTATTAATGAAAGCAAGGGAATATGCAATAAAAGATTGTGGTAGTCCTTGATACCTGTAATCTCTTCAATGTCTATTATGATGCCCTCAAGTATTTTATCAAGAAGGTCTGGTGTAGAAGAAATTCAACAATTTCTATTTTTCTTCTCTATTACCTGTCAAAGTTACTATTGTAGAAGGGAATGTTATTAAAGGAAACAATATATACTACTTTAAAACAATTAGATATTGTAAACATTTCACCAGGTTACAAACTAAGCATGTTTTAATAAATAATATTAAAATATTTCAGAAAATATGCAATCTAAAATAGTAACTAGTTCTCAAAAAAGTAGGCTCATTTTATTTGATTCATAGCTTTTTTAAAAATGAGGTATGTCTTGGAGTCAAATACTCATTAAGAATATGTCCTTGGTTTTTTCCAAGTTGGCAGACTAGAGGGCGGCTGCATTTCAAGTTGCTCCAGGACACGGGATTCAGGAGAGGAGATAGTGAGAGAGTTGGGACCAGCTCAGAGCCACCGGGTGGGACTCTCCCGTTGGGGAGGTGTCCCGGATGGGGCAGTGGCCCCGGAACACAGGGTACTTTGTGAAGTTGGGTTGCTCGGCGAGATGCCCCTCCCCCCGCTGGAGCTGTGAATGCGGACAAGTGGGATCATCGTGGAGGAGGCGGCTCAGCGCAGCACTTGGACTCGGAGCAACCACTGGGGCTCCGGCAGCAGCCTGAGGAGGAGCTGCGAGGCGAGCTGTTTAGACTCAGAGCAATCGCTTCTGAACACTGAGGGTTGCCCAGAGGAAGAGGAGAGGCACGGCGGGTCACTTGGTCTGGGAGTGACTACATCATAGCCACAGGTGGTTGCTGGAGGAGGAGGCAAGTGGTGAGTTGTTTGGACTCAGGTGACCACTCCTGAACACCGGTGGCCTGCCTGGAGGAGGAGTGTGGTGGGTTGCTTGGTCTCCGAGTGACCGCTCCTGAAGACCCGGGGGGCTATCCTGAGGAGGAGGAGGAACAAGGCGGGTAACATGGACTTGGACTGACTGCCTAGGGCTGTGGGCAGTTGGCGGGAGGAGGAGACACAAAGTGAGTTGATTGGACTCCTAGTGACTGCATGGGAACACCAGGCGGCTGTCCGGAGGAGAGGTGTGTGGCGGGTCTCTGGGTCTCGGAGCTACTGTACGGGGTTCTAGGTGGCAGTTCAGAGGAGAAGCCGAATAGCCAGGTGATTGGGTGTGGAGCAGGGTCCAAGAACTGGCTTCTTGGTGGAAGAGCTGCACAGAGATGCGCCCAGGGGCAGAGCAGAGTTTCCAGGACTGCGGGCAGATTCTCTGAGAAGAGGCAGCCTAGGGAGACTCCTCTGCCAAGGGTGGGGCTCCCAGGCCCAGGAGGTAGGTCCAGGCTCCTGGGAACATTGCAGGGAAGGACAGCCCAGCCAGGGTGGTGGTTGTAGATTGAGGGGAACCTCTGGGAGGGGAACTGACCAACGAGACCTCCCCACCAGGTGAGTCTTCCCTGCCGGGGAAGGTTTTCCCACAAGGACGGTAAAACCAGAGACACAGGCTCAAACAGGCCATGTCTCAGCCCGCAGCCTAGTTCCCCTTTGGGTGACCATTGGTCAACAAGTGCAGGCACCTCTGCCCACTCTCAGACAATATACCCCACCTGAGGGTCACCAAACCCAGAGAGGCAGCTTCCTTGTGGAGCACCGCATTATCAACTTCCTCCAACACTGCAGGCTACTGAAGGATAAGAGGGGATATACTAGCAATCTTCAGGGACATTATAAGTCAATAGAGGAAATCTGCAATATCTTAATGACCCACTGATTCCTGAACAATATGAGAAAACAAGGGAAGAAAATGCCCCAAACAAATCTAGATGTTACATCAATAAAATCCAATGACAGCATGGCAGAAGACATGACAGAAAGGGAGTTCAGAATGTACATAATTAAAATGATCAGGGAAGCAAACGATGAGATGAAAGAGCAAATGCAGGCATTGAATGATAGCACCAATAGACAGTTAAAAGAGCAAATACAGGAAGCAAAAGATCATTTCAATAAAGAGTTAGAGATATTAAAAAAAAAACAAACTGAAATCCTTGAAATGAAGGAAACAATAAACCGAATTAAGAACTACATAGAAAGCATAACCAATAGGATAGAACACCTGGAAGACAGAACTTCAGATATTGAAGACAAAATATTTACATTGAAAACACAGTTGAACAAACAGAGAAGATGGTAAGAAATCATGAACAGAATCTCCAAGAACTATGGGATATCATGAAAAGGCCAAATTTGAGAATTATTGGGAATGAGGAAGGCTTAGAGAAACAAACCAAAGGAATGAACAATCTATTCAATGAAATAATATCAGAAAATTTCCCAAATCTGAAGAATGAAATGGATAATCAAGTTCAAGAGGCTTACAGGATTCCAAATACACAAAATTACAACAGACCCACACCAAGGCACACTATAATGAAAATACCTAACATACAAAATAAAGACAGAATTTTAAAGGCTGTGAGAGACAAGAACAAAATTACATTCAGGGGGAAACCAATACGGATATCAGCAGATTTTTCAATCCAGACCCTAAAAGCTAGAAGGGCCTGGAACAACATTTTTCAAGCTCTGTAAGAAAATGGATGGCAACCAAGAATCTTATACCCAGCAAAACTTACCTTCAAATTTGACAATGAAATAAAATCATTCCATGATAAACAAAAGCTAAAAGAATTTACAAAAAGAAAGCCGGCATTACATAACATTCTCAGCAAAATATTCCATGAGGAAGAGATAAAAAACAAAGAAGCAAATCAACAAAGGGTGGAATTATCCTAAAGGAACTGTCAAATAAAAGAGAAACCAAGGTGTGTCAAAAAAATAAATAAAGAAATAAATAAAATTAAAAAAAAAAAAAAACAAATGACCGGGAATACAAACCATATCTCAATAATAACACTGAATGTTAATGGCCTAAATTCATCAATCAAAAGACATAGACAGGCAGATTGGATTAAAAAGAAAGATCCAACAATATGTTGCCTGCAAGAGACTTACTTCATAGAAAGAGATACCCATAGACTAAAGGTGAAAGGGTGGGGAAAATCATACCATGCACATGACTCGGCAAAAAAGCTGGAGTATCCATCCTCATTTCAGATAATGTGGACTTCAAGCAAAAGTTACTCAGAAGGAATAAAGAAGGACACTTCATACTGCTTAGGGGAGGAATAAATCAGCAAGATATAACAATCATAAACATCTATACCCCAAACAGTGTTTCACCCATGTATTTCAAACAAATCCTTCTCAATTTTAGAAACCAAATAGACTGTAACACAATAATACTAGGTGATTTTAACATGCCTCTCTCACCACTGGATAGAATTTCCAAACAAAAATTAAACAAAGAAACCATAGATCTCAATAACACAATTAATAATTTAGACTTAATGGACATTTATATAATATACCATCCAACAAAGAGCAAATATACTTTCTTCTCAGCAGCACATGGATCCTTCTCTAAAATAGACCATATATTATGCCACAAAGCTAATGTTAGCAAATACAAGAAGACAGAGACACTACCTTGTATTCTATCAGATCATAATGGATTGAAGTTAGAAATAAATGGAAGAGTAAAAATCAGAAACTACTCCAACACCTGGAGATTAAACAATATGCTATTATATGATGAATAGATAACAGAAGATATTAGGAAGAAATTAAAAAATTCTTAGAGGTAAATGAGAACAAAGAAACATCATATCAAAATCTCTGGGACACTATGAAAGCAGTACTTAGAGGAAAATTTATTTCATGGAGTGCATTTAATAAAAGAAGTAAAACTCAACAAATCAACAACCTAACACTACAGCTCAAAGCCCTAGAAAAAGAAGAACAGAACAACACCAAATGTAGTAGAAGACAGGAAATAGTTAAACTGAGAGCTGAAATCAACGAAATTGAAACAAAAGAAACAATACAAAAAATTGACAAAATAAATAGTTGGTTCTTCGAAAAAATAAACAAAATTGATGAACCTTTAGCCACACTAACAAAGAGAAGATGAGAGAAAACCCAAATCACTAAAACTCGAAATGAACAAGGAAATATCACAACAGATACAGCTGAAATACAAAACATAATTAGAAGCAATTTTGAAAATCTATACTCCAACAAAACAGAAAACCTTGAAGACATCAACAGGTTTCTAGAGGCATATGAATTGCCTAAACTGAATGAGGAGGACATACACAATTTAAATTGACCAATTTCAAGTAATGAAATAGAAGAAGTCATCAAAAAGCTACCAACAAATAAAAGTCCATGACCTGATGGGTTCTCAGCTAAGTTGTACAAAACCTTTAAAGAAGAGTTCATTCCAATACTTCTCAAAGTATTCCGTAAAATAGAAAAGGAGGGAACCCTCCCAAACTCATTCTATGAATCCAATATTACCCTGATACCTAAACCAGACAGAGACACATCGAAAAGATGGTCTGAAAGAAAATTTCAGACCAATATCCTTAATGAACATCGACGCAAAAATTCTCAACAAAATTTTAGCAAATCGCATACAAAAACATATTAAAGAGATAGTGCACCATGATCAAGTGGGTTTCATCCCAGGGATGCAAGGTTGGTTCAACATCAGGAAATCAATAAATATAATTTACCATATCAATAGACTTAAAGTCAAGAATCACATGATTATTTCAATAGTTCCAGAAAAAGAATTTGATAAAATACAGCACCCTTCATGCTCAAAACACTAGAAAAAATAAGGAGAGTGGGAATATTCCTTAAACTATAAAGGCCATCTATGCTAAGCCCATGGCTAATATCATTCTAAATGGTGAAACACTGAAAGCATTTCCCCTAAAAACTGGAACAAGGCAGGGATGCGTCTTTCACCACTTCTTTTCAATATCGTCCTTGAAACTCTAGCCAGAGCAATTAGACAGTCCAAAGAAATTAAAGGGATACGAATAGCAAAAGAAGAACTCAAACTATCCCTATTTGCTGATGATATGATTATATACTTAGAGGAACCAAAAAATTCCACCAGATAACTTCTAGATCTCATAAGTGAATTCAGTAAAGTAGCGGGATATAAGATCAATGCACATAAATCTAAGGCATTTTTATACATAAGTGATGAATCTTCAGAAAGAGAAATGAGGAAAATACTGCATTCACAATAGCATCAAAAAAAAATACTCGGGAATCAATCTCACAAAAGAGGTGAAAGACCTCTGCAATGAGAACCACAGAACACTAAAGAAAGAAATTAAAGAAAACTTTAGAAGATGGAAAGATCTCCCATGTTCTTGGATAGTCAGAATTAATATTGTCAAAATGGCCATACTACCAAAAGTGCTATACAGATTCAATGCAATTCCAATTAAAATCCCAATGTCATACCCTACAGAAATAGAGCAAGCAATTATGAAATTCATCTGGAAGAATAAAAAACCCAGAATAGTTAAAGCAATCCTTGGCAGAAAGAATGAAGCAGGAGGTATCGCAATACCAGATCTTCAACTCTACTACAAAGCAATAGTAAAAAAAACGGCATGGTATTGGTAAAAAATAGACAGGTAGATCAATGGTACAGAATAGAGGACACGGACATAAACCCAAATAAATACAATTTTCTCATACTAGACAAAGGGGCCAAAAATACGCAATGGAGAAAAGATAGTCTCTTCAACAAATGGTTCTGGGAGAATTGGAAATCCATATGCAACAGAATGAAATTAAACCCATATCTTTCACCATGCTCAAAACTCAACTCAAAATGGATCAAGGACCTCAGAATCAGACCAGAGACCCTCCATCTTATAGAAGAAAACGTCGGTCCAGATCTTCAACATGTTGCCTTAGGACCAGATTTCCTCAACAGGACTCCCACAGCACAAGAAATAAAAGCAAGAATCAATAACTGGGATAGATTCAAACTGAAAAGCTTTTCTCAGCAAAGGAAACAATCAGCAGTGCAAAGAAAGAGCCTACAGAGTGGGAGAAAATCTTTGCCAATCATACTTCAGATAGAGCACTAATCTCCAGAATCTATAAAGAACTCAAAAAACTCAACACCAAGAATGCAAATAATCCAATCCACAAATGGACTAAGGAAATGAACAGACACTTCACAGAAGAAGATCTACACGCAATCAACAAACATATGGAAAAATGTTCAACATCTCTAGTAATCAGAGAAATGCAAATCAAAACCACCCTATAATTCCATCTCACCTCAATTAGAATGGCGATTATCAAGAATACAAGCAACAACAAGTATTGGCGAGGATGTGGGGAGAAAGGTACACTCATACATTGCTTGTGGGGCTGCAAATTAGTTCAGCCACTCTGGAAAGCAGTGTGGAGACTCCTTAGAAAACTTGGAATGGAACCACCATTTGACCCAGCTATCCCACTCCTTGGCCTATACCCAAAGGACTTAAAATCAGCATATTACAGAGATACAGCCACATCAATATTCATAGCTGCTCAGTTCACAATAGCCAGATTGTGGAACCAACCTAGATGTCCTTCAATTGATGAATGGATAAAGAAAATGTGGTATATATATACAATGGAATATTACTCAGCCATAAAGTATGATAAAATTATGGCATTTGTAGGCAAATGGATGAAATTGGAGAATATCATGCTAAGTGAGATAAGCCAATCTCAAAAAACCAAAGGATGAATGATATCGCTAATAAGTGGATGATGACCCATAATGGGAGGTGGGACGGTTAGTGTTATGGTTAGAGTTAGGGTTAGCGAGGGGGGCAAGAATGGAGGAAGGAAGGACTGTAGAGAGGGAAAAGAGGGGTGGGAGGGGTGGGGGGGAAGGAAAAAAATAACAATGAATCAAACAACATTATCCTATTTAAATTTATAATTACACAAATGGTATGCCTTTACACCATGTACAAATAGAGAAACAACATGTATCCCATTTGTTTACGATAAAAATATATATATATATCCTGGGGTTGATGTTGTGTCTCAGTGGTATAGTACTTGCCTTGCATGTATGAGGCACTGGATTCAATTCTCACAACTACATATAAATTAATATATAAAGTGTGATCAATAACTATTTTTAAAAGAATATGTCCTAGCCAAATATTGTGGTACATGCTTACAATCCCAGAGGCTTGGGAGGCTGTGGCAAAGCCTGCGTCAGCTACTTGGTGAGGCCCTGAGCAACTTAGCAAGACCCTTTCTCAAAATAAAAAAAAAAAAAGTGATGTAGGTGTTTCTCAGTGGTTTAGCATCCTTGGGTTCAATCACTGGTACCCCCCCCAAAAAAAAAGTAAAGAAAAAGTGTTCTAGTCAGGTACAGTGACTCATTCTACCTGAGTAATTGAAGTAGGAGGATCACCAAACCAAAACCAGTAATTTACCAAAACTGTTTCATAATGAAAACTAGAAATAACTAGGTAGAGTAGCCCTGGGTTCTATTTCCAGTAACACTCCTCCCCCCACAGACAACATGTCCCATAAACCACCCATGAAGATGTATACTGTGCTTATTTTATTTCTGAATATCACTGGCAAACATAATGGCAAAGATTTTCTATCTTTAAAATGAACACACTGAGCTGGGCATGCTAACAAGGATCACAAGTTCAAAGGTAGCCTTAGCTATGTAGCAAGATCCTAAACAATAAAGCAAGACCCTAAGCAAATTACAAAGTCCCTATCTCAAAGTATTAAAAAGGACTAGAGATGTAACTCTGGGATTAATCCCTGGTATCAAAAACAAACAAAAAATGCCCCTGAACACACTGGATTTAAGTACTACCAAGAATTCAATGGTTTTCTGACAGAAAATTAGGATTTTGCTTCAAATATCTAGCATATATCAGAGAAATGTATTTCACAATTAATAGATCTCAAAATGTAATTGAGAGCATTTTTTCTTTCTTATACATACATAAATGAATGATGCAATTCATGGTGTACTCTTACAAATGATGAAACAATGTTCTTGCTACCAAACCCATTTCTTCAACAATTTACCCATCACTTCTTTCTGATTTACTTTCTAACTTGCAATGAGCAGGCTTACCAGATCACCATTATACTACAAGTATTATTGTACATAAGAGTAAGGTCCTCACAAAGTCCTTTATGTTTGGACTGGTGTTGTGGCTCAGTAGTGGAGTGCTTGCCTGGCATATGTGAGGCACTAGGTTCAATTCTCAGTACCACATAAAAATAAATAAAAAAATAAAGGAATCATATCTATGTACAACTAATGTTTTTAAAAACTCCTTTATGGACTGAGGATACAGCTCAGTGGGCAGAATGCTTGCCTTGCAAGCACAAGGCCCTGGGTTCAATCCCCAGTACCAAAAAAAAAAGTCTCCTTTATGCTAAAATTCATGTTTTACCAACCAACTCTGTTCTTCATTTTAGTTACTACATTTTATCTGTTTCAAAATTTTCTTTTCTTTTCTATAGATCCCACTTCTCTAGTAAAATTTTCAATGTCAGCATGCATTTTCATAACTAGATTAGTTATTATGTTTTAATGCCTCTGTAACTCCCAAGTCTGTGTAATCTGTATCAAGAATACTTTGATGCTTTGAACTGTTCCTGTTCTTGAATTTTTCTCTTGGACTTACTGTACACTTAGCAATTTTTTATTGACTGTCAAGCACTCTATCTGAACAATTTTATGAAATGCTTCTAGGAAAAATATACAGATTCTAGATGCTGTTACCTTCTGCCAAAGAAAATTTAATTCTTTTCTAGAAGGAAGTCAAAATAGATGAACAGATCAACTCTATCCAATCAAGAACAGAGATTTCTTGAGCCTGAGTTTGAACACTATTATAAAGATTGACCTGCCTGTGGTTTGTCCTCACTCTTATGACACAGCCCTTCAACAGATTCCACTGTAACTTGAGCCAGAACAACAAACTATCAAAAGCTCCATATAACTACCCCAGGTGCTTTTTGCTTATTTTTTATAACCTACTGAGCTTTTATACTTTTTCTCTACACATTTTTAGAGTTAGAAAACACAGGAGAAAACCCAGTAAAGAATGTGTCTGTATCCTTCTCTCCTGAATCTTAACTGACTCAGCAGCTCTACAATGTCTTCAAAAGGATTTTAGTTTCCTAGCACTTCTTGCTGTTTCAGCAGCAGCTTTAGTCTTCTACTAGTTACTCCATCATAGTCATAAATGGAGGTTTTGATGTGGATTTAAAGATAACACTGGTATTTTACCACGCAAGGAGGTAGTCAATGTAATCAAAAGTTGAATCCAAAAAGAAACCTGTGTAGTGTAGGACTGTCCTAAATGGTATTGCATATCTGACTGTCAAACTTATTGAGCTACCTTCACTCAGTGATCAATGCCATTCATTTAAACATACTAGATATTTAAGATGAACAGAGCTATGTCACTCTCAACTCTCTAGATGAGTCTGAAAGAAGACTTTACCCTAGAGATATGAGAAAGAATCCCTCTAGCAAGTCATCAAGCATGGTAATTGTGTCGACCCCAACAGAGTCATCAAGAAATCTATATTCTACAAAAGTTCTAAGAGCTGGTAGCTCATAACCACCAACTTCTTAGACAGCAAACTTTCAAAACACAGCTATATGGTTACTGATGTCTAACCAACTACATAGACATCATTTCAGAATCTGGGTATATGATTTTTTTTTTAAATGAGACCTATTTCAAAAATTTTGAAAACTGGAACCTGCCTATTGTTCATGATAACAAATAAGAATAAAATTAAGAAAGTTTAACAGAAATGATTTATATCACATATTAACAGAGCAATTATATATGGATTCAGTATACATTATAGCATAGAGTCTGGCTCTTTGAAACAGCACTCAATAGCCAAATGTGGCTGAGTACCTGAAAGAAGTTAATACAAATTGAGTTGTGCCATAAATGTGAAATATACATTAAATTTCAAAGACTTAGTGGGAAAAAAGAATATAGAAGAACTCAATAATTTTAATGAATATTACAGAAAAAGAAAATAGAAATGGTATCTGCTGGGGAAAGAAGTGAAATGAGAATTACCAATTACCTGGTACAGATCTTCAGTTTTACAAGATAAAAAGAATTATCAGAGACAGATAATGGTGATGGTTTCAAAACAACATGAAGTATTTTCATAATAACCAAAACAATAATGGTTAAGTCAGTACATATTTCATGTATTTTTTAAAAACTAAAAACCCTTAGTTGCCTAAGACAGTAATAAGCATTTATTATCTTACAAAATTTTAACTTTATTTAAATTTTAAATGTTCATCTGATAATGCAGAAAAGATATCTGGATATATTTAAGTGAAATACATTACTAAATTAAATCCATCTTTAAAAATAACTTTTAAAAATACATGTTCAAAACTTCCTAGTGAGGGCAGAAAAAGTCCTTCCCATGTATGAGTTCATTTCTGAGTGAAAAATATAAAGACTGTCTGTTTAACTAAATATTTCCCAAGAAACAGATCAATAATGTTAGATTGGGGCTACAGAGTTGGGTAGTAGAAAAATGAGTTTCAGATATCATCAGATTCAGATGTAGCAAAAGTGTAAAACATTTGAGTACTCCATGTAAAAAGGAGGAGGGAGAAAAATAATAATGTCAGAAACAGGAAAACCTTCATTTACACTATTCCCATGGAAATAACTTTGATAGTTGCTATTATTTTATTTTTGATAAAATAATTTTATTTTACACATGCACAAAAAGCTATTTCAGGATCTACTAATTTAAAGCAAGCAACTGTATACAGGTAACAAAAGCAACAACTTGTTACAGCTCAGCACACAGAATCCAAAGCAAACAGGTTAGCCTCTGAATATAATTACTTTTTAAGGTAGCTGTGACTACAAGCTATGTTTCTTACATGAAGATCTGTACATTATTTGAAAGTACTCAAATGATTTCTTGATGTGAACCATACATCCCATGTTCTTAATACTTTTAATTATGGGGTTCCACTGTGGGGGTGTGGTGATGTTTTTGGGGAAAAAAATAAATAATGCAGGGGTGGAGTGGTCCAAAATAACCACTGAGTGAATTGCACTGCAGCTTTTATTTATGAGTACCTTTATTTTTTATGCCAGAGTAGCTGCAAAATGAAAAATAAACTAATAAATATATTTTGTTTACAATATATAAACATTTAGGTATTGAGACAGCATAATAATTTTTGAACTACATAAATAAGTTTAGTATTGATACATGGAAAGTGGTATCACTTAGTAATATATAGTGCAGAAGACATTTCTAACAGTTTTCTGACAGTTCTTAAAGAGATTGATCAATATAATATAGCACAAATATGATTCAATAAACATGGCACTGCAAAATTTCTTAACTGAAAGTTTTAAATATTTTACATGAGTACAAATTAATTTTAGTTCCTTATGTTATTTAAACATACTATTTTATGTGGTATATTAGAACATTCTAACTCAGTTTGCAAGAAAATTGCATTATAGTTTTGATTTGTTTTTTTATTCCCTGTCAAGAATTAAAGACAGAACAACACTAAATATTATGGCACTGCTTACTTGGACAGAGTATGTCATTCAAATTCTCTTTGATAAACAATAATTAATGCTATGTTTTCTCTTATAATCACAGATGCTTCATTACTTGTAACATGCATGTGCTGAAGATGACCTCTTACTCAAAATATTCACACATCATATATTGTCAGAAGAATGAAATATATCAAGATCATTACAGAATGAAATAATACAGGAAAGATGAATGCAAACAAGAAAATATAAAATTGTAATGGTACTGGTTCTGAAATATTTTATTATTAATTTACAAAATAGTTACCAAGGTGAGGATATTTTCTTTCATAAATATTTCAGCTCCCTATTTCCTCTGCAAAATTTTGCATACTTCATCAGTATTTATTTAGTGCACAGGGACAATAAAATATTCATATTGTGATACCAATACTAGATAAGCTTGATCAATTGCTTTAAAAACATTTTTTCTTGGATATTTCCTTAACTTTCCCTCCCAAAAGAAACTCATTTAAAATAAAATAAGCCTTCTCAAAATGAAAGATGATATCAAGTTCACAACACTGTCAAGTAATTTACACATAACAGTTAATTATTTCCAGTCTACTTAATTCATTTTCCTGATCCTCAGTAGCACAGCAAAAGGCAGACTAGAATATCTTTTAAAAAAGATATCTCCCCACTCAAGGAAGCACATTTGGGTTTCCTTGATAAATGATCTGAAATAGGTCTCATGTGATCTTTTTCTTCTCTTTGTATGACATTGGGACATACGATTTCAGTAGTCTACACTTGACCTGAAAACTGAAAAAAAACATATACTGCATGACAGCTACTGGCCATGGACATGGTGGAGTTTAGCAAGGGTGATTGAGGGGAATTCCCTGGAAATATGTTAAGGAAACAAGTCATGCTGCTGTGGTGAGGCAGATTTCAAGAGATGAAACTTCTGGCACAGTGCATTGAACAAAAAATAAAGATGACTTTATATGGGAAAAGATATATAATTAGAAAAATAGGAACAAGGTATTAAAATGGACAGGACATTAGGACTTTAGAACATAGTGCCAAGAATTTTGGGGTGTCATATGTGTTTAAGTTTTAGAAGAAGTTTCATGGATTTTCACACCATTTTAATATAAAAAGAGAGCTCTATAAATGTATTTCTTAGTGTGAATGAGTCTCTTCATCCCTATCACTAGCACATACACAGAGACAATTATAAACTCTAGACAAAGGGACAAAAGAAATCCTCCCTGAAAACACTAAAGAAGGACTAAGTCAGACAGAGAATAGAGGTCTAATTAACATTTTGAAAAAGGCAATGTCATGGCATTGGAATGGGCACAGGTTTTTCTTCCTTTTTCTTGAGGAGAGGCCACAGGGTGGAGGGGGGTAAAAACATCTTTAAAAAAACCTGTAACCTGAGTTCATGAAGACCCAGAAAAGAGAGTTAATCACGAGCTCATGGAAAGTGAGGGGTAATGCCAGAAAGAAGAAAACCTGATAGTGGAGACCCCAATTTTGTGGACACTTTCTGCCCACATCTCTCTCTAAAGACTGAAGGAGATGTTTGTGGGCAGATTGAAAACAAATTAAAGCTAACAGAACTGAGATCTGAAGATCCATGAGGAGGAATTTTGTGATGACTGACCCAATGACAACTATAGGAATCTAAACTGTTGAGGCTAAGTCAAGAACAAAACATGGCAAACATGTCTGTGCATGTTTTGGGGATTTTTATAAAACAGGTGATCCAAGGAACTGGAAATTACCTTATAAAAATAAATTAAAAATGAGAAATAATTCTAAATGATAGGTAATAAAAATCATATCTCAATAACAACATTGAATGTAAATGCAATAACATCAATCAAAAGATATAGTCTGTAAGATTGGATTTAAAAGGAAGACCTAACAACATGCTATCTCCAAAAGACTCTCCTCATGGGCAAAGACATTCAAAACTTAAGGTATAAAGATGGAAAACAAATATCATTCACTTGGAACTCATACAAGGAGGTTTTAATAGCCTTATGCCAGATAGAGTGGACTTGAAGTCAAAGTTAATCAAAAGGAGCAAAGAATGTCATATCATAATGCTTAAGGGAATTATATATCAATAAGACACACCAATTATAAATATCCATGCCCCCCAAAATGGAGAATTTACATAAATCAAACCTTTCTTAATTTCAAGAATCAAATCAGAACATAATAATACTGGTTGATTTCAATATATCCCTATCAACAACTGATAGATCCTCCAATCAAAAACTAAATAAAGTTTAGAAATAAACAATACAATTAATAATTCAGACATAAATGACTTTAGAATATTTCATCCATTAGTGACTGAATACACTTTTTCTCAATAGCACATGGATCCTTCACTAAAACAGTTCATATTTTAAACCACAAAGCAACTCTGTGTAAATACAAACTATAGCTCTAATAACTTGAAGAATATCAGATCATAAAAGAAGGAAATGAGAAATAAATAATAAAATAAAAAAGAGAGGCCACCCTGGCAACTCGACAATAAATACTACACTATTGAATAGCTAATGGATAGCTGAAGAAACCAGGGATGAAATTAAAAAAAAATACAAAGAGGTAAATGAGAATAGTGACACAATATATCACAATTACTGGGACACTATGAAGGAACTTCTAAAAGGAAAGATTATTTGAGTTTATTTGATAAAAGAATAGAAAATTCCAACTAAATAACATAAAATTACATCTCAAAGCCTAATAAAAGAACAAATATATACCAAAATAGTAGAAGACAGAAAATAATTAAAATCAATACCAAAATCAATAAAATTGAAACAAAAATTCAAAAAGTCAATGAAACAAAAAGTTACTTCTTTGGAAAATTAATAAAATTAATAAACACTTGGCCAAGCTAATGAAGAAAAGAGAGAGAAAACTCAAATTAATAAAATTTATGATGAAAATAAAATTTCACCACAGACACTACTAAAATGCAAATGTGAAAATTTGTGAAAATCTATAATTTAATAAAATAGAAAAATCACAAAGAGATCAACAAATTTCTAGAGAAATATGACCTACACAAATTAGGGAATGAGGACACAGAAAATTAAAACACACCAATTTCAAACAATGAAATCTAAGATGCCATCAAAAGCCTATGACACACACACACACACACACACACACACACAGAAAAATAAAATAAAAAAAAAAAAACAGGACCAAATAGATTCTCTGCCAAGTCCTTCCAGATCTTCAAAGAAGAATTTACCCCAGTATTTCTCAAATTATTCCATGAAACAGTAAAGAGGGAACACTTCAAAGTCATTCTACTGTCCTACTTTCACCCTGATACCAAAATCAGACAAAGATTCATCAAGGAAATAAAACTTCAGACTAATATCCCTGATGAATATAGATGCAAAAATTCTAAAGAAAATACTGGCAAACTCCATACAAAATCATATTAAAAAGGATAGAGTACCATGATCACATGAGTTTCATGCCAGGAATGCAAGGATTGTCCAACATACATAAATCAATAAAATAATTCATCACATCAATAGATTAAACACAATAATCACATGATTATCAAAATAGACAAAGAAAAAGCATTTGACAAGATTCAGCATCCATTCATGCTCTATATATTAAATAAATTAGGGATAGTCAGAACATTCCTCAATATTGTAAATGCTATATATGCTAAACCCAAGACCACTGTCATTCTAAATGAATAAAACTTAAAATTTTTACTGCTAGAAACTGAAATAAGAGAGGGATGCCCTTTTTTACCACTTCTATTCAACTTAGTATTTACAAACCTCACTGGAACAATTAAACAAAAGAAAGAAATTGAAGTGATATGAATAGGAAAAGAAGATCTTAAATTATCTCTATTTGCCAATGACATGATTCTATATTTAGAAGACCCAAAAACTCCACCAGAAGTCTACTAGAATTCATTAACAGAATATGCAAAGTAAGGATATAAAATTAATATCCATAAACCAATTATTTTCATATATATCACTGATGAATCAGCTGAAATGAAATTATGAAACTCTCCCATTCATACTGCGCTCAAAAAATACTCAGGTATCAATCTAACAAAAGAGGTGAATGACCAAATGACCTCTACAATGCAAACTACAGAACATTAAAAAAAGTAGTTGAAGAAGACCTTAGAAGATTGAAAGATCTCCCATGTTCTTGCATAGGCAGAATTAATATGTCAAAATGGCCATTACTACCAAAAGCATTATAGAGATTTAACTCAATTCCTATAAAAATTCCAGTGATTTTCTTCATAGAATAAGAAAAGTCAATCGTGAAATTTATTTGGAAAAAAAAGTAAACCTGAATAATTAAAGCAATCCTTATTAGAAAAGTGAAGCAGGGGGCAGCACAACATTATGCCTTAAGTTATACTACAGAGCTATAGTAACAAAAACAGCAAGCTTTTGGCACCAAAACAGACATAAAGACAAACAGGACAGAAAACACAGAAAAAACCTACATATATGCAGTTAATTCATTCTAGAAAAAGGTGCCAAAAACACATGAATCTTCAGCACATGGTGCTGAGTAAATTGGATATCCATGTAGAGTAGAGTAAAATTTATCCACTATCCTTCAGACTGCACAAAACTCAACTCACTTTAAGTCAAGGACCTAGACATTAGAAGACATTGTTTACCTCATAGAAAAAAATAGAGGATAAATTGTCCACCATTTTAGCATAGGAACTTACATCCTCAACAATTTTCTAAAGCACAAAAAGTAAAATCAAGAATCAATAAATGCATGACATCAAACAAATATTCTTCACAGAAAAGAAAACAAGAATGTGAACAGACTATCTAGAGAATGGAAGAAAACTTTGCCCCCTGCACTTCAAGTAGATCATTAAACTTCAGGACATATAAAGAACTCAAAAAACTTAACACACACACACATGCATACATTCACACACACATACATACAAAATCCCAACCTTTAAAAGGGCAAAGGAATTTAGCAGGCACTTCAAAGAAGAAGTACAAATTGTCAAAAAATATATGAAATAATGTTCAATATCTCTAGCATTTAAAGAAATGCAAATCAAAACTACAATGAGATTACCTCCCACTCCAGTCAAAATGGCAAATATCAAGAATACAGGTAATAATGTTGGTGAGAATGTGGGTGATAATACTCACTCATTTATTGCTGGTGGTACTGCAAATTGATGCAACCACTCTGGAAAGCAGCTTGGAGATTCCTCAAAAAACTTGGAATAGAGCAACAATTTGACCCAGTTATCCCACTCTTTAGTAAATATACAAAGGATCTAAAATTTGTATGCTAGAGTGATGCAGCCACATCAATTCTTATAGGAACTCACTTTGAAGAGCATAGCTATGGAACCACACTATGTGCCCCTTGAAAGATGAATGGATAAAGAAAATGTGGTATATATAAACAATAAAATATTACTCTGCCATAAAGAGGAATGAAATTGTGGCATATGCCAGTAAATGCGTGGAACTAGAGACTACCATGCTAAATGAAATATGCCAGTCTCAAAAAACTAAAGGTCAAATATTCTTTCTGATATGCGGTTGCTGAAACATAATAAGTGGTGGGAAGTAAATAACAAGTTTATTGTACTAGACAATTTGGAATGAAGGTAAGGAAGTGGATGGGGATAGGACATTCAAATAAATTGGACTTAACTTTCAACTACAAATACATGACCAGTGAACTTCCACATCATGTTCAACCACAAGAATGGAATCCTAATTAGAATAAGATATATCCCATGCATGTATAATATCTCAAAATATAGTGTGCGTTATACACACACACACCTCACATTTTCTTTATCCATTCATCTGTTGAAGGACATCTACGTTGGTTCCATAGTTTAGCTATTGTCAATTGAGCTGTTATTAACATTAATATGGATGTGTCACTATAGTACATTGATTTTAAATCCTTTGGGTATAAATCAAGGAGTGGGATAACTGGCTCAATTCCAAGTTTTATGAAGAATTCCCATATGATTTTACATATTGGTTGCACCAATTTTCATTCCCACCAGCAGTAAATGAGTGTACTTTTTTCCCCCACATCCTGACCAACATTTATTGTTGCTTGTATTATTGATAATTGCCATTCTGATTGGAGTGAGATAAAATCTTAGTTTTTTGGTTTGCATTTCTTTAATTGCTACAGATGTTGAACATTTTTCATGTATTTGTTGATCAACTCTATATCTTTTTCTGTGAGGTGTCTATTCAGTTTCTTAGCCCATTTATTGATTGGAATATTCATGTGTGTGTGTGTGTGTGAAGTTTGTTGAGTTCTTTATATATCCTAGAAATTGATGCTTTATCTGAGATTCATGTGGTAAAGATTTTCTTCCAATCTGTAGGCTCTCCCTTCACATTATTGGATTTTGTCTTGTGCTGTGAAAACGTTTTTAGCTTAAGTCTATCCCACCTACTGATCCTTGATTTAACTTCTTGTGCCTTGGGGTAAGGAAGTCAGGTCCTAGGCTGACATGGTGAAAATTTGGGCCTACATTTTCTTCTAGTAGTCAGAGTGTTTTTGTTCTACTGCCTAAGTCTTTGACCCACAGTGAGTTGAGTTCCTTGGAGGGTGAGAGATAAGGGTTTAATTTCATTTTGTTCCATGTAGTTTTCCATTTTCCCAACACTATTTTTTGAATAAGTTATCTTTGTCCAGTGGATATTTTTGGCACCTATGTTTCATAAGAGATACCTGTATTTATGTGGGTTTTTCTCTGTGTCTTCTTTTCTGTACCATTGTTTTACATATCTGTTTTGTTGCCAATACCATGCTATTTTTATTAATACAGCTCTGTAGTATAGTTTGAGATCTGATATTGTGATGCCACCTGCCTCACTTTTCTTGCTAAGGATTGCTTTGTTTATTCTGGGTCTCCTATTTTTCCAAATGAATTTCATATTTCTTATTCTAGTTCTATGAAGAATGTCTTTGGAATTTTAATAGGCATTGCATTAAATCTGTATAATGCTTTTGGTGGCATCATCAGGGGCAGCATCTATGATGGAGTCAGTAGTGGCTGTGTGAGCAGCAGCAGGCCCCAGGGGAAAAAACCTCTGGGCATCTGCCATGGAGAACACTTAAAAAGGACTAGTAGTATATGTTGCTACTCAGCAAGTCATGGCTAGGTTAAATCCTCTATGCCAAAAAAAATAAATTTTTCATATGAGTAATATCTTACATATTACTTACTATATGTGTGTATGTGTGTGTATTTCACTGCATAAACAGATTTAAGTAAAAAGTTACATGATTATCTCAACAGAAGCAGAAAAGTCTTCTGACAACATCCAGCAATCATTCATCTTTAAAACTCTAGAGGAACTAGTGATAGAAGGAAATTTCTTCAACATTATAAAAGCTGAATATGAGAACACCAATGCTAACATTATAGTGAATGGAGAAAAATTAAAGCATTTTCTCTAAAAAAACAAGAAGAAAACAAGGTTATAAATTCTCACCACTCCTATTCAACTTGAAATTCAAGCCTGAGCAATCAGGCAAGAGAAGAAATCTAATGGCATGCACATAGAAAAAAAATTACTTGTCTCTGCTTGATATTAACATGAACCTTAACTTAGAAGATTTAAAAGGCTACATTAGCAAATTTATAGAGATGATAAACAAATTTACTAAAGGAGTTGTAGACAAGAACAACATACATAAATCAATAACATTCCTTTATTGTAAGAGTAAACCTGCTACCAAAGAAATTAGGAAAAAATGTGTCAATCACAGTACCCTAAAATTACTTGGGAAAAAATCTAACCTATGAGGTTAAACATATCAACAATAAAAGCCACACAACACTGAATTACAAAAAAAAGGAAGCAGACCATAGGAGGTGGAAATACTTCCCAAGTCCTTGAATAAGCAGGACTAATATTATCAAAATTGCCATAATATCTACAACAGTAAATAAACGCAATACAATCCCAGTCAAAATATCAATGGCATTCTTTACAAGATACACTGACCAAAAAGCACTTCTAAAATTTATGTGGACAATTAAGAGACATAGAATATCCAAAGTACCCTGAATGAAAAAAAAGGATGCTGAAAGCATGATAATACCAGATAGCCAATTATGTTGTACAGCTTTTGTATACAAACTGTATTACAAAAATAGACTTTAAGACCAATGGAATAGAAAATACAGAAAAATCCACGTAGATACAGTAACCTGATATGTGACAAAGGTGTCAAAAACATATGTTGGAGGAAGGAAAGACTTTTAACAAATGATGCTATGAAAATTAGATATCCATATTTAGGAAAAATAAAACTTGTTTCCTATCTCTCATCCTGCACCAAAGCCAATTCCAATGGATCAAAGACTTAGGAATTAAAACAGAAACTCTAGAAGTGCTTAAAGAAAACGTAGGTCCAACACTCCAACATATTGGCAAAAGCATCAACTGCCTTAATAAGACTTCTAAGCATAAGAAATAAAACCAAGAATCAATAAGTGGAATGAAATCAAATTTCAAAACTTCTGCCCAACAAAGGAAACAAGAATGTGAATAGAGAGTCTACCAATGTGATAAAATCTTTTTCACCTGCTCCTAATGACAGGAAATTAATATACAGTTTAAAAAACAACTAAAAAATATGAACCACCCCAATTACTAATTGGGAAAAAAATCTAAACAGACATTGCTTAAAATAACAAACACAAATGGCCAACATATATATGAAAAAATGTTCAGCATGTCTAGAAATCAGTGAAATGCAAGTCAAAACTACATGGAGGAGAGTCTGTTATTATCATTGTGTCCTTCCTCTTTTCCTATACCTCAAACATGGCATTTAAAAAAAAAAAACTAAATAGAGATTTTTATCTCACTTCACTCACAATAGAAATTTTCAAGATTAATGTGGGGTATGAACATATCAGAGAGAACATTTGGGGGAAAATCATATATACAAGACCAGTGTAACTCCACACCATGCACAGCACAAGAATGGGAAGTTAAACTTCATATGTGTATAATATGTAAAATATAATCTACTGTCATATGTGTCTAAAGAGAATTTTTAAGAAGATCAAAAGGAATAATGTGAGGGAAAATGTATGCTTACGTGGTGTTACTAGGATAGCAAATTATTATAATAATTCTGGAAAACCCTATGGATATCCCTTTCAAATGTTGGAATGGAACTACCACCTGACCCAGTTGTCCAACTCCCTGATATATATCCAAATATCTAAAATCAGAATACTGTAAAGGAACAGTCACCTCAGTGTTTATGGCAACACAATTCACAATGACCAAATTACAGAACCAGTCCACAAACCCATCAACAGACTAATGGATAAAGAATATGTGGTGTACATTCACAATGGCATTTTACTTAGTCATACAGAAGAAAGTAATGATAGCATTTGGTGGAAAATTGGTGAAACTGGAGAACTTGATTTTGTGAAATAAGCCAGATTCAGAAAGTCAAAGTCAAGTATTTTCCTTCATGTGTGAATGCTAGATGAAATAATGGAAAAAGGGATAATTCATTAAAAATAAAATCTCCATCTATGGAGTAGAGGGAGGGATTATAGAAAAGGAGGGAGGACAAAAGTGGAATAAAGAGTAGAATAAAAAAAACCAACTCTCTTGTGTACATATATGAATAAAGCACAGTGAATTTCAATTTTATGTATATCTATATTCACTAATTTAAACATCTACAAATAATA
Organism: Sciurus niger; assembly: GCA_020740815.1. Lineage (NCBI taxonomy): Eukaryota > Metazoa > Chordata > Mammalia > Rodentia > Sciuridae > Sciurus > Sciurus niger. The sequence continues at coordinate 56,871 of JAHUXG010004449.1, forward strand.
AAAGATGAATCAATAGAAGTTAAACTCATCATTCTCTCTTTCACTCTTCCTTTAATTTTTTCTTTTACTTTGTACTCTGCCTCAGAAACAACACATAATATTTTGCCTCTGCATAGCCCTCTTCAACTTTTTAAATTGCAAACCTTTTTCTATCCACTCACCTCTTCTATGTTCCTCTTATTTAACTCTATTTTTAACTTCTCTTAGTATTGGTTAGTTTATAAAATGTCAGACTGCACCACTAATGCTGTAGCAAAAATTAATACACAGCAAGTCAAAGATAATACCTACTGTTTGATTTTATGACAGATATGATTCATGTTTACCTATGGTCTTTACTGATAGAAACTGCTATCCTACCATTTCTGTTTATTGTATCAATGAACATTGTAGATGTCACAATAGGAAATAAGTATGTAATTTAATCCTATATGTCATATGCATAAGTTTTATTTGTTATTTATCTTCCCCAATCTGTGAGGCACCCTAAGCCTACAGGATTCCTCAAATCTTGTACAGTAGAAGCCATCCTTCTTCAGATCCATTTGAAGAGACGGGTAGACACATAAACAATATGTGAAAGCAATGGAAGAAAACATCCAAAACAAAACAGTATGATTCAAAAATAAACTCCACTGACACTGCAGTGCAAAAATGTCATGTGAGGAATTTAGAAAGTACCTAGATAAGATGATGTAAGAGGTAAAATATGATGCAAGGAGTAAAATCACAGAGAAAATACAAGAAGTGAAAGATCACTTCATTACGAAGTCAGTGATTTTGAAGAAAAATCAAATGATAATTCTTTTTTTTTAATTCTTCAGATAAAACCCAGTGCCTCATGCTTGCTAGACAAGTGCTCTACAACTGAGTCACAACTCCGGGCCCAGTTGGTAATTCTTGAAATGGAAGAAACAATAAAACAAATTTAAATTTTATTGGAAAGCATTACCAATAGAGTAGATCATTTGAAGATTCTCAGTCAACAGAGCAATATAAATAATGTTAAAACTTAAATTGATCATGAATAAAATATGTTAAGAGACCATAAACAGAATTTTCAAAAAATATGGGATGATATTACAAGGTAAAATCTTGGACTTACAGGGGCTCTGAGGTACAAATTAAAGTAATGCACAATAATTTCAATAAAATAATAATGTAAAAACTACTAAATCTTAAAAATGAAATGAAAAATCAAATACAGGAGTCATACAGAACTCCAAACATACAAAATTACAACAAACCTATTCCAAAGGATAGTTATTAGTCAGGGTTCTCTAGAGGAACAGAATCGACAGGAAATATGGTTATAAAACAGGATTTATTAGATTGGCTTCTATGACCAGAAGCTGGATAGTCCACAATGGCTGTCTGCAGCAGGAGAGCTGGAAGAACCAGAAGCTACACAGTCCAAGATACAGAAACCCCAGAAAAAGAAAATTCAACAATGCTACCCTAGTTTGAGAACAAGGCTTCTGGAAACTACATGGTGAATCACTGGCAGAGTCAGCTTTGGAAGAGTGAAGAAGCAAGAGTCTGATATCCTCAGATTATCCAAGCACTGATCAAGAACCTCTTTAAGAAGAGCCAAGCTTGCATCTGCATCTGCTTCCTTTTTCTTCCAACTTTTATTCCATCTTATTGGACAGTGCCACCCATGCTCAGGGAGTCTCCACTTCAGTTCACTATTCCACATTCCAGTCATTCTTAGACACACCCTCATTGACACACCCAGAGGCCTCTTAATCATTTGCACCTCCTAATCCAGTAAAGTTGACAATTCACATTAGGCATTACAGGACATTATTATAAAAGATGACAAACTTGTAGAAAAAGACAGAATTTGAAAAGCAACTAGAGACAAATGACTGGTCACATTTAGAAGCAAACCACTGTAGATTTCAGCTGATTTTTCAAACCAAATTCTAAAAGCTAGTAGGGTTTGAAATATTTTGCACAGAATTCTAAAGGACAATATACACTATCCAAGAATACTATAACCAGAAAAATTAAGGTTTATATCTGAGGATAAAATAAAAACCTTCCATAATAAATAAAAGTTAAAAGGATTCACAGCTTGAAAGCTGGAACTACAAAATGTATTTAATAAAATATTTCATGAAGAAGACATGGGGAAAACATGAAAAACATCAGAGGATGAAACTATACTAGGAGAATCAAAGGAAAATCAAATTAATTTTAAAATTAGAAATAAGTCCAAATGACAGAAAATAAAATAATAATTCTGTGCTTTAATGGGCTCAATTCATCAATCAGATGACATATATTGGATTAAAAATCTAGACTCAACAATATGTTGTTTCCAAGAGACTCAGCTCATAGGCAAAAACATACACAGACTGAAGATAAAAAGATGGTAAAAACCTTATCACTCACATGAATCAATAAGCAAGCAGGTGTTTCTAGTCTCATATCTGATAAAGTGGGATTCAAACCAAAGTTAATCAAAAGAGACAAAGAAGGACATTTCATAATTCTTAAAGGAGTTATGAAATAATAAGAATTAAGAATTGTAACTATTTATGCCCCCAAAATGGAGCATCTACATATATCAAACAAACACTTCTCAATATCAAGAATCAAAAAGACCACATGACAATAATACTCAGTGATTTTAATAATTATCTCTCATCATTAGATAGATTATACAAATAAAAACTAAATAATGTACAGAACTAAAAAAGTACAATTTAAAGTATGTACTAATATCAATATATGTATAACATTTCATCTATCAGTGAGAAGAATACAATTTCTTCTTAGCAGTACTTGTAAAATTTTCTAAAACAAACCATATTTTAGGAACAAAGAAACTAGGCAATTTCAAAAAATAGATAATGCCTTGCATTCTATCAGATCATAATGGTAAAATAATTAGAAATAAGGACTAAGATAAATAAAATTTACCCAAATACCTGGAGTTTGAAAAACTCACTAGTGAATGATAAATGGAGAGCAGAAGAAATTAGGGGTGATTTAAAAATTACATACAGGTAAAAGTGAATAATGATGCAAAACACTATAATCTCCAGGACACAAAGAAGGTGATTTTTAGAGGAAAGTTCATAACATTGAACTTTCAATACATCAAAAAAACTTCATACATCAAAAAAAAAAAAAAAAAAACTGATGGACTGGGGATATAGCTCAGTTGGTAGAGTGCCTGCCTCACAAGCACTAAGGCCCTGGGTTCAATCCTCAGCACCGCAAAAAAATAAAAAATAAAAAATAAAAAAATAAACTGAAAGACATCAAATAAATAATCTAACATTACATCTTATGACCCAATACAAAAACAACAAATCAACACAGAAATCAGTATAACACAGGAAATTGTTAATCAGAGCCAAAATCAATGATATTCAGATTATTTAAACAATTTTTCTGAAAAAAATCAATGAATCAAAAAGTTGGTTCTCTGAAAAAATAAGTTAAGTTGATTAACACTTAACCAAGCTAACCAAGAGAGAGAAAAATTTATTAAAATCTGTGATAAAAGGGGAAATATCACTACAGGTACTATTGAAATTCAGAGGATAACCAAAAGTTATTCTGAGAATTTATATTCCAATAAGATAGAAAATCTTGAAGACATTAACAAATTGCTAAAGACATGACATACAACTAATTGAACTAGGATTATATAAAAAATGTGAACAGATCAATTCAAAGTAATGAAATTGAAGATGTCATCAAAAACTACCAACTAAGAAAATCCTAGGACCAGATGGATTCTCAGGTGAGAATATAAGAACTTGTAATGAAGTCTGAAACTGCTGTAATTAGTGACTATCTACCAACTTTTAGTTGACTAAAATAATTATTTTACATTCATACTTCATTTTGATGTTTTAGTAGTGAATTTATTTTTTAAGTACTTTCATCAATTATTCATTTGTTAATAAACAAAATCAAGAGAATAACATGAAATTCCATCAATTTTGTGTTATGATATATGTATGATAACTCTCTATATTCTAATCCTTAACATTGGAATGCATGGCAATACTTCAGAAGAACATTTGGTTTACATTACACAGATCACTATATACATTATGGATAATTCAAGATTGACATTGCCAGCAAGGAGGTGATTATATGGGATGATACTAAGATATTCTTTACACAATGTCCAGCAGATAGTAAGCATTTTAAATGGCTAACACATTGTAAACATTAATTTTGTCATCATTTCAAGAGCTCTAAAAGACACTGTCACTGTAATTGAAATATTTCTGTTTAGTACACTGAACAAAATTATCAGAAAAAAATTTTTATGTATATAAGCAATATTAGTCTCACATATTCACATGTGAACACAGCATAATTTGTTAGGTCTTATTGCCCAGTACTTCCTCACATCCCCCCCATGCCCTGTTCCTCTCTATCCCTTTTCTCTACTTTATTGATCTCCCTCATATTTTCATGAGAGTCACCACCATTTTTTCTTTCCTTTCCAGCATATGAGAGAAAGAATTTAACCCCTGACTTTCTGAGTCAGGCTTATTTAACTTAGCATGATGTTCTCCAATCCCAGTAATTTACAAATAAAAAATGAAATTCCATGCTTCCTTATGACTGCAAAAATCTCCATTGTGCATATATACACATATATACCTCACATTCTTTAGTCATTTATCTATTGGCAGGGACATCGATGGTTCTATAACTTGGTTATTCTGAATTGTACTGCTACAATAATTGGCATGCATGAAGACACTGATGTTTGATGGCATAGAATATTTGACCAAAGATATCATAAAATAGTAATTGATAGTAGAAAAATTTATATTTTGGTTGTTGTATGTCTTCAGATTAATTATCACCCAAATAATGATAACTGTGTTCAAACACTTTCATAGCACACTAGAATTCTGTTGCATCTTGGGATCCACTAGGAGGAAGAAGTGCAAAAATTATTCAGGATCTCTCTATATTTTCTACTGCAGTTTCAACCACTAGAGTTCTATATTTATAAAGTTTTTTGCTAAGTTTTATTTAAAAGATATGTTCAAATAATCTTAGCATATGATACAAAATTGTTGGGATTAATGACACATTAACTAACTCGGGCTGACTCCTTACTCCCTGGCGAGTGAGCAAGATCAAGTCCTCGAAGGTGGTTTCAAAAGTTAATGGTGATAAATCAGACTGTTTTCAGGGATTGGTTAACATCAGTTCCGTGAACATGATCAGCTCGTGCTTGCCATATAGTCCTATGGGACACTTGTCTGCATGAACCGCCCCCCTTGCTGACCTTTAAGGTGATTGGTTCCCGCCTAACCTCCACCCTACATAAAAGCTGTGTGACTTCCTCAATAAATGAATTCCTGCTGTGACTGGTCTCCCTGACACATCTGATTGTCCTCTGCCTGGAGGGCTGGATGTGGGTGGTCAGTCGACCCTACCTTTCCTGGTCTGGCCTTGTTAGGAAGTGCTCCCTTCCCTTGTCGCTTGTTGAGAAGAGCAAGGGGCCTATAGACACTGACACAAAATGCTTCTTAAAGATTTCAGCTTCATGAAATTCAATTATTAACCAACTATGTTTTAACATGCTCTGATCATTTTGCAGGCCTTCTAATGAAGGAATAACAACCTAAGACAACACTGACCTATGTATGAGAATCTCTTCACCTGGGGACACTAGAACAACCATTTTCCCAGAATCTTCACAGAAGTCTGTCTATCTATTACAAAACCCAATTTACTTCTTCAAGATACCCGGTGCATTCTCTCTCTTGTGATATGGCACTACATATCCTCTCTAGGGAGAACTTACATGTTGAAAAGGAAAATCAGTGTGCTTTGTCATAAATTGTCCCTAAGTTCAATCTTCAGTATCCCACAAAAAAGGGGGTGAGCAAGGAGTTGGTAAACTAGGATTAAAGTACTATCACTTCTTAGTAAATCAAAAGTACAGTTGGGGCTGCTCCCACCCATCCCCCTCCCTGGAACCTGTGGTTGAGCAGCGACAGCCTAGTACTGGAACTATGATGGCACAGTGGAGCTGCCAGCATGAGTTCCTCCCGCCACTCTGTGCCCCAGACCCGGCCTTTCTAACAAGAGCTAGACTTTGGGATCCTTGAGGATATTCAGCTATGCACTTTTGAATATCCTCTCACCATAGTCTACATGAGATAACATTCTTAATGATTATCCTCAGCAGGACAGATGCTGCCATTCTGCAAAGAGAGTCTTTTGATCAAGTGACCAACAGAATTGATACCATAAAAATCACAAACATAAAGAAAGAAGATAGTCCAAATTCTCGGTGTCCAAGCTGTGAGAGATACTGGAGCTGATCGGTGCTCTCACAAGCAAACCCGACAACAACAGGCCTCTGCAGACTGCAGAATCAGATCAAGTACAGCGTTTCACAACAAAGCCATCAGTGCTGTCAAAAGTTTCAGTTTCTTGTAGACCGAGTTGCAAAAGTTCCCCAACTAAGGGCTATCTCCCTACCAAGAATTTCCAGTATTGAAGACAGGGTCTGACTAAGTTGCTTAGGACCTGAATAATTTGCTGAGGCTAATTTTGAACTCAAGATTCTCCTGCCTCAGACTTCCCAGTCCCTGAGTTTACAGGGTCTCACTGACTTGCATATGAGACTGCCATAGAACTTGTGATCCTCCTGCCTCAGCCTCCCAAGCCACTGGGATTAAAGTCATGTGCCACTGCACCCAGGAAGGACCTGTGAAGAAGGCAACAGAAGAAATAGGTGGCTGCTGTTGCAGTGGTTGCCATTGATCCAGAGGTTTGCCAGTGGACCTCAGATTCCTGCAGGCTGCCTGAGCCTGAGCCAGGGTGTAACAAAACAGAATATGAGGAAGGGGATCTGTGCTTGTTCCCTATTGCTCACTTCTGGTCAGCACACCCACATTCAGCTCACCAAAGTTTAGGAGCTGTGGTTTTGTATTCACAGTCATCAGAAAAAGAATGACATAAATTACAACACCCATATTTTCAGATCTGAGAATGTTTGACATGCCAGGTGTCATGAGGAATCAGACTTGTGCTCAGAAGTAGCCCAGCAAAGTAAAAGCAAAGTACTTCTGCAGAAGGGTGTGCTACCAAATCATGTCTGCAGAGCAATCACACCTGGGTGGGCAGTCCACCTGCTTTTATCCCTAATGCAGCTCTGACCCTTGACCTGATAAAACTAATTCAGGGGTACAATTTATGCATCTGGCTAATTGAGATATTTAAAGAAATATGCCTTGAGTTGTTCCTCCCTCACTGTGTTCTCTTGTGGTGGGAAAGCACTCTTGTGGTGCATGCATTCTGACATGTATTTAACTCTTACTTAGCTAAGTCACTCTGTCTTAACAGAAAGGTTTCTATCTCTGTTGGTCAGACTGACCCCTTTCCCCACCTGTTTGTCACGGGGATGTTCAGGTGATGGATTTTGGATCTGTCACATCAATGGGCTTTGGAGCTACTGTGCAAGTTTCTATTCTGCTATTCCCCCTCTGGCTGCCTTTCTTATATCTCAGTATAACACTTAAGGCTAAATACTGTATTCTGAAAATAGACCACTGGACACTCTATTTCTCACAAGAAGAAACTGAGAAAAGATTTGACCAAGTTGATCCTTAATAAGAAGTGAACATCACAAGAGCCTGCTGTAAGAGAATCATGGCCATGGCAGAAGTTGAGCCTGGTGGGCTGGGATGAGTTCCAGCTGTGGTCATGGGATGTTGGTGCATACACACACTGACATAACTGAACTTAAGGACACTGGTTCCACTGGACAGATGAGGAAACTGAGGCACAGGAAAGAACATGTGTGTCCAAGACTGCCCACCAGTTGAAAGAGCCAGGACTCCTGTTGGATCTGATATTCTTCCCACTGTACTTGAAATTCTTGTGTCCACAGCATCATATCAAAGGAAATGGAAGCAGCAATGCTGGTGTTGCCGGGGAAGTAGTTGAATCTCTTAATAATGTAAAAGCAGACAATTGACTGCAAATGACTGATGACTGTGCACTCAGGTGGGAGGCAAAGCCACAAAGAGGGAGCCAAGGGCCCAATGGATGCTTCATTGGTGTCCAGAAGACAAACTGATCTGGATTCTCTGCCTTGAGCTCAATTGTTATTCTACCCTTTTCCTACTCTCTTTCAATGTGCACCTTCAGTATACCTCTTTAATATGTTCTCTTCATTTAAAAAACATGGTAATGTATGTGTAGGTAAAATTCTAAATAAGATTTTAATCCATTTTAAGTCAATGAAAATGAGATTATCATAGCCTTCATTTCTATTCATTACTTAAGTAAACTTCAAAACATCAATTAAAACAAGAAATAAAGGTGACAAAATATTTTTTAAAAATTCAGTTGGTAGATTGTGAACATATGTTCATGATATAAAATGTGAAGACAAAAGTAGTACTCCAAAACAATCCGGTGTTAACTATAAACTGTGTTTATTCATAGTTGAGCATACTTTACTCATACTATCCAGATCAATTTTATTACAGTGCAACAACATAAAACTTCTAAAGTATTTTCTAAGGTCATCATACATGAGTTGAAGTATTTTTTGTTTAATCACAATCACTACTTCTGACATACAGAAGACTTTACTATTTAGTATTTTCAGCTATACTATATATGCTTTGGTTGTGGATTTTACCTCCAAAATTGGCTTAGTCAAATGAATAAAGAAAAACACTAATGAATTAAAATGACAATGATGAAATAAAACAATATGATTCTTGGGGCCTTTTAAAAATCTTCATTCCATTCCATTTAGATTCACGTATTACATGTATGGCATTAATTGAAATCCAAATATGAGAGTTCACATTAAATATATGCAAATGTATGTAAAGCAAATAAATATTACATGCTCTATAATGCACTTTCAACCAAATAGCATTTAATTACATGGACTTTTTTTTTCCTTTTATGACAAATGTGGATTGATTTTGTCTTTTGATAAAAAAAATACTGTGACCTTCTACAGATGATGGAATGAGTCATTTTGTCTGCACCACTTCAGTTATTGAATGAAATATTTGAGAATTCCTCTGTTTATCTAACATTCACTTATATTAAGATAAGCTTGACATTGGCCTAGAATACGAGATAGTGTACTAATGAGTTACAAGTACATTCAGATACACAGAAGGTGTACAGTTTTCAAAAATTCCATTAATAAAAAGAGGGAGAAAGTAACACCAATGATAGAAACAGTAAAATTTGCCCTTTCGGTTCTAATTTCAATAGCCTGTTTTGCTCTGTTGATATCCATTTGAGTTTAGATGAAATGGTTGCTATGAAGGTCTAAGTTTCTATCAATATACAATTGGAGATCTCTGCTAGAATAAACTGTTCATATTCTGGAAAAAAATTCAGTATGATGATAGTCTAGTCTGTGTTCTAAAAAATAAATATTTTCACAAATATGAAAAAAAACTTTTTTCACAGGTCCATGAGGGTGATTTGAATATTTGTTATTTTTCATACTTATAATTTATTCTATTAAAAATATAAAACTTCAATGAAATACAAAATACATATGAAATTTATATTAGAAGTATTTTGGAGAATCAGAATAATTACCTTTGGTTTGTATTAATTTTATCTTCATTGTTCCCTTGATTCATAAAAATGACCAATTGAAAATAAAGACTGAATATAAAATGCTTCTAGGAATATGGCATAAAAAAATCCTGAAACAGATAACAGAATATTTTATTAAATCATTCTTATTGAAATTATGTGCATTTAAAAAAATTTTGTTGAAAAGTTAATTCCTCTGTTCTCTGAAGTACACAGCTTTCTGCTAAGTCTTCAATGACTGGTGCAAATGGAATATGTGGTTTTATTTCTTTTTTTTATTGTGAAAAAATGGGATACATGTTCTTTCTCTGTTTGTACATGGAGTAAAGGCATACCATTTGTGTAATCATACGTTTACATAGGGTGATGTTGGTTGATTCATTCTGTTATTTTTTCCCCTTCCCCCCACCCCTCCCATCCCTCTTTTCCCTCTATACAGTCCTTCCTTCCCCCATTCTTGCCCCCCTCCCTAACCCTCACTCTAACCCTAAAACTAACCCCTTCCACGCCCCATTATGTATCATCATCCACTTATCAGTGAGATCATTCTTCCTTTGGTTTTTTGAGATTGGCTTATCTCACTTAGCATGATATTCTCCAATTTCATCCATTTGCTTGCAAATGCCATAATTTTATCATTCTTTATGGCTGAGTAATATTCCATTGTATATATATGCCACAGTTTCTTTATCCATTCATCAACTGAAGGGCATCTAGGTTGGTTCCACAATCTGGCTATGGTGAATTGAGCAGCAATGAACATTGATGTGGCTGTATCTCTGTAGTATGCTGATTTTAAGTCCTTTGGGTATAGGCCAAGGAGTGGGATAGCTGGGTCAAATGGTAGTTCCATTCCAAGTTTTCTAACGAATCTCCATACTGCCTTGCCAGAGTGGTTGCACTAATTTGCATCCCCACCAGCAATGTATGAGTGTACCTTTTTCCCCACATCCTCGCCAACACCTGTTGTTGCTTGTGTTCTTGATAATCGCCATTCTGATTGGGGTGAGATGGAATCTTAGGGTGGTTTTGATTTGCATTTCTTTTATTACTAGAGATGTTGAACATTTATCCATATGTTTGTTGATTGTTTGTACATCTTCTGTGAAGTGTCTGTTCATTTCCTTAGACCATTTGTCGATTGGGTTATTTGTAGTCTTGGTGTTGAGTTTTTTGAGTTCTTTATAGATTCCGGAGATTAGTGCTCTATCTGAAGTATGATTGGCAAAGATTTTCTCCCACTCTGTAGGCTATTTCTTCACATTGTTGATAGTTTCCTTTGCTGAGAGAAAGCTTTTTAGTTTGAATCTATCCCAGTTGTTGATTCTTGCTTTTATTTCTTGTGCTATGGGAGTCCTGTTGAGAAAGTCTGGTCCTAAGCCGACATGTTGAGATCTGGACCTACTTTTTCTTCTATAAGATGCAGTGTCTCTGGTCTGATTCCGAGGTCCTTAATCCATTTTGAGTTTAGTTTTGTGCACGGTGAGAGATATGGGTTTATTTTCATTATGTTGCATATGGATTTCCAATTTTCCCAGAACCATTTATTGAAGAAGTTATCTTTTCTCCATTGCATATTTTTGGCCCCTTTGTCTAGTATGAGGAAATTATATTTATTTGGGTTTGTGTCCATGTCCTCTATTCTGTACCATTGATCTACCTGTCTATTTTGGTACCAATACCATGCCGTTTTTGTTACTATTGCTTTGTAGTACAGTTGAAGTTCAGGTATTGCAATACCCCCTGCTTCATTTTTCCTGCAAAGGATTGCTTTAGCAATTCTGGGTTTTTTATTCTTCCAGATGAATTTCATGATTGCTTGTTCTACTTCTGTAAGGTACATCATTGGGATTTTAATTGGAATTGCATTGAATCTGTATAGCACTTTTGGTAGTATGGCCATTTTGACAATATTAATTCTGCCTATCCAGGAACATGGGAGATCTTTCCATCTTCTAAGGTGTTCTTTAATTTCTTTCTTTAGTGTTCTGTAGTTCTCATTGTAGAGGTCTTTCACCTCTTTTGTGAGATTGATTCCCAAGTATTTTAATTTTTTTCGAGGCTATTGTGAATGGGGTAGTTTTCCTAATTTCTCTTTCTGAAGATTCATCACTTATGTATAAAAATGCATTGGATTTATGAGCATTGATCTTGTATCCTGCTACTTTACTGAATTCACTTATGAGTTCTAAGAGTTTTCTGGTGGAATTTCCTGGTTCCTCTAAGTATATAATCATATCATCAGCAAATAGGGATAGTTTGAGTTCTTCTTTTCCAATTCGTATCCCTTTAATTTCTTTGGTCTGTCTAATTGCTCTGGCTAGAGTTTCAAGGACGATATTGAATAGGAGTGGTGAAAGAGGGCATCCCTGCCTTGTTCCAGATTTTAGGGGGAATGCTTTCAGTTTTTCACCATTAAGAATAATATTAGCCATGGGCTTAGCATAGATGGCCTTTACAATGTTAAGGAACGTTCCCACTATCCCTATTTTTTCTAGTGTTTTGAGCATGAAGGGGTGCTGTATTTTATCAAATGCTTTTTCTGCATCTATTGAAATAATCATGTGATTCTTGACTTTAAGTCCATTGATATGGTGAATTACATTTATTGATTTCCTGATGTTGAACCAACCTTGCATCCCTGGGATGAAACCCACTTGATCATGATGCACTATCTTTTTAATATGTTTTTGTATGCGATTTGCTAAAATTTTGTTGAGAATTTTTGCGTCGATGTTCATTAAGGATATTGGTCTGAAATTTTCTTTCAGACCATCTTTTCGATGTGTCTCTGTCTGGTTTAGGTATCAGGGTGATATTGGCTTCGTAGAATGAGTTTGGGAGGGTTCCCTCCTCTTCTATTTCATGGAATACTTTGAAAAGTATTGGAATGAGCTCTTCTTTAAAGGTTTTGTAGAACTCGGCTGAGAAACCATCAGGTCCTGGACTTTTCTTTGTTGGTAGGCTTTTGATGACTTCTTCTATTTCATTACTTGAAATTGGTCTATTTAAATTGTGTATGGCCTCCTCGTTTAGTTTAGGCAATTCATAGGTCTCTAGAAACTTGTCGATATCTTCAAAATTTTCTATTTTGTTGGAATATAGATTTTCAAAATAGCTTCTAATTATGTTTTGTATTTCAATCGTGTCTGTTGTGATATTTCCTTGTTCATTCTGAATTTTGGTGATTTGGGTTTTCTCTCGTCTTCTCTTTGTTAGTGTGGCTAAAGTTTTATCAATTTTGTTTATTTTTTCGAAGAACCAACTATTTATTTTGTCAATTTTTTGTATTGTTTCTTTCATTTCAATTTTGTTGATTTCAGCTCTGAGTTTAACTATTTCCTGTCTTCTACTACTTTTGGTGTTGGTCTGTTCTTCTTTTTCTAGGGCTTTGAGCTGTAGTGTTAGGTTTTATTTTTTGAGTTTTACTTCTTTTATTAAATGCGCTCCATGAAATAATCTTCCGATCTAAGTACTGCTTTCATAGTGTCCCAGAGATTTTGATATGATGTTTCTTTGTTCTCGTTTACCTCTAAGAATTTTTTAATTTCCTTCCTAATATCTTCTGTTATCTATTCCTCATATAATAGCATATTGTTTAATCTCCAGGTGTTGGAGTAATTTCTCTTTTTTACTCTTTCATTTATTTCTAGTTTCAATCCATTATGGTCTGATAAAATACAAGGAAGTGTCTCTATCTTCTTGTATTTGCTAACATTAGCTTTGTGGCATAATATATGGTCTATTTTAGAGAAGGATCCATATGCTGCTGAGAAGAAAGTGTATTCACTCTTCGTTGGATGGTATATTCTATAAATGTCTGTTAAGTCTAAATTATTGATTGTGTTATTGAGATCTATGGTTTCTTTGTTCAATTTTTGTTTGGAAGATCTGTCCAGTGGTGAGAGAGGCGTGTTAAAATCACCTAGTATTATTGTATTGTGGTCTATTTGGTTTCTGAGATTGAGAAGGATTTGTTTGACATACATGGGTGAGCCACTGTTTGGGGCATAGATATTTATGATTGTTATGTCTTGCTGATTTATGGTTCCCTTAAGCATTATGAAATGTCCTACTTTATCCCTTCTGATTAACTTTGGCTTGAAGTCCACAATATCTGAAATGTGGATGGATACCCCAGCTTTTTTGCTGGGTCCATGTGAATGGTAAGTTTTTTCCCATCCTTTCACCTTTAGTCTTTGGGTATCTCTTTCTATGAGATGAGTCTCTTGCAGGCAACATATTGTTGGATCTTTCTTTTTATCCAATCTTCCAGTCTATGTCTTTTGATTGATAAATTCAGGCCATTAACATTCAGGGTTATTATTGAGATATGATTTGTATTCCCGGTCATTTGACTCATTTTATTCATTTATTTGCTTATTTTTGACACGACTTTGTTCCTCTTTATTTGAGAGTTCCTTTAGGATATCTCCTCCCTTTGCTGATTTGCTTCTTTGTTTTCCATATCTTCTTCATGGAATATTTTGCTGAGAATGTTCTGTATTGCTGGCTTTCTTTTTGTATATTCTTTTAGCTTTTGTTTATCATGGAAGGATTTTATTTTGTCGTCAAATCTGAAGGTAAGTTTTGCTGGGTATAAGATTCTTGGTTGGCATCCATTTTCTTTTAGGGCTTGAAAAATGTTATTTCAGGCCCTTCTAGCTTTTAAGGTCTGGATTGAAAAATCTGCTGATATCCGTATTGGTTTCCCCCTGAATGTAATTTAGTTCTTTTCTCTCACAGCCTTTAAGATTCTGTCTTTATTTTGTATTTTAGGTATTTTCATTATAATGTGCCTTGGTGTGGGTCTGTTGTAATTTTGTGTATTTGGAGTCCTATAAGCCTCTTGAACTTGATTTTCCATTTCATTCTTCAGATTTGGGAAATTTTCTGATATTATTTCATTGAATAGGTTGTTCATTCCTTTGGTTTGTTTCTCTGAGCCTTCCTCAATCCCAATAATTCTCAAATTTGGCCTTTTCATGATATCCCATAGTTCTTGGAGATTCTGTTCATGATTTCTTACCATCTTCTCTGTTTGTTCGACTTTGTTTTCGAGGTTAAATATTTTGTCTTCAATATCTGAGGTTCTGTCTTCCAGGTGTTCTATCCTATTGGTTGTGCTTTCTATGGAGTTCTTAATTTGGTTTATTGTTTCCTTCATTTCAAGGATTTCTGTTTGGTTTTTTTTCAATATCTCTAACTCTTTATTGAAATGGTCTTTTGCTTCCTGTATTTGCTCTTTTAACTGTCTATTGGTGCGTTCATTCAATGCCTGCATTTGCTCTTTCATTTCATCGTTTGCTTCCCTTATCATGTTGATTATGTACATTCTGAACTCCCTTTCTGACATTCCTTCTGCCATGCTGTCATTGGATTTTATTGATATAACATCCAGATTTGTTTGAGGCATTTTCTTCCCTTGTTTTCTCATGTCTTTCAGGTGTCAGTGGACTACAGAGATGTTGCAGATTTCCTCTATTGACTTATAATGTCCCTGAAGATTGCTAGTGTATCCCCTCTTATCCTTCAGTAGCCTGAAGTCTTAGAGGAAGTTGATACTTCGGTGTTTCCCTAGGTAGCTGCCTCTCTAGGGGTGGTAGTCTTCAGGTGGGGTATATTCCCTGCTAGAGGGCAGAGGTGCCTCTACTTGTTGACCAATAGTCATCCAAAGGGGAACTAGACTGCGGGCTGAGGCAATGCCTGTTTGGGCCTGTGTCTCTGGTTTTACCGTCTTTGTGGGAAAACCTCACTCGGCGGGGAAGACCCACACGGTGTGGAGGTCTCGCTAGTCCGTTCCCCTCCTAGAGGTTCCCCTCAGTCCACAACTACCGCCTGGGCAGGGCAGCCTTCCCAGGCAATGATTCCAGGGGCCTGGACCTACCTCCTGGGCCTGGGAGCCCTTCCCTTCGCAGATGAGTCTCCTTAGGTGGCCCCTCCTCAGAGAAGCTGCCCACAGTCCTGGAACCTTCGCTCCACCCCTCAGCTGGTCTCTGTGTAGCTCTTTCAAGAAAAGGTGCTTAGATCCCCGGCTCGGACCGTGCTTTGCACCTAATCACCTGGCTATGCGACCCCTCCTCTGAGCAGTCACTTGGAGCCTCGTACATATGCTCCAAGCCCCAGTGACCCGTCACTCATCTCTTCCTCCAGGCAGCCACCCGGTGTTCTGTGTGGGCGCTTGGAGACCAAGCCACTCACTGCGCACCTCCACCTCCTCAGGACAGCCCCCTCCCTGTTGTTCAGGCGGTTGCTGAATCCAAATAGCTCGCCGCCCAACTCTTTCTCTGGCAGCCCCCGGAGCCCCGGCAGATTGCTCCAAAAAACCAAAAAACCAAGCGGTGTGCTGCTCGGCCTCCTCTGCAAGGTTCCCCACTTTCCGAGTTCACTGTTCCAGCAGGGGGAGGTGTGTCTTGCTGCCTGGGCAGGGCAGCCTTCCCAGGGGCCCAGACCTACCTCCTGGGCCTGGGAGCCTCACCCTTCGTAGACGAGTCTCCTTAGGTTGTCCCTTCTTAGAGAAGCTGCCCGCAGTCCTGGAACCTTCACTCCGCCCCTCAGCTTGTCTCTGTGTAGTTCATTCAAGAAAAGGTGCCTAGGTCCCTGGACCGGACCGTGCTATGCACCTAATCGCCTGGCTATGCGACCCGCCCTCTGACCAGTCACTTGGAGCCTCGTACATATGCTCCAAGCCCCAGTGACCCGTCGCTCGTCTCTTCCTCCAGGCAGCCACCCGGTGCTCTGTGTGGGCACTTGGAGACCAAGCCACTCACTGCGTACCTCCACCTCCTCTGGACAGCCCCCTCCCCGTTGCTCAGGCGGTTGCTGGATCCAAACAACTCGCCGCCCCACTCTTTCTCTGGCAGCCGCTGGAGCCCTGGCAGATCGCTCAAAACCAAGCGGTGTGTCGCGCAACCTCCTTTGCAAAGTTCCCCGCTTTCCGAGTTCACTGCTCCAGCGGGGGGAGGTGTGTCTTGCCGCCTGGGCAGGGCAGCCTTCTCAGGCAACGTTCCCAGGGGCCCGGACCTCCCTCCTGGGCTTGGGAGCCTCACCCTTCGCAGACGAGTCTCCTTAGGTTAGAGAAGCTGCCCGCAGTCCTGGAAACTTCAATCCGCCATTTTTTCGCTCCGCTTCGCTGTCCGTGTTTACCGCTCCGGCGGGGGAGGGGCGTCTCGCCGAGTCACTCTACTTCACAAAGTTCTCTGCGTTCCGGGGCTACTGCCCCATCGGGACGCCTCCCCTATGGGAGAAACTCACCCGGCGGCTTTGAGTTGGTCCCAAGTCACTATCTCCTCTTTTGAATCTTGAGTCCTGGAGCAACATGAAATGCAGCCACCCTCTAGTCTGCCATCTTGAACACCTCAACCTGGTTTTATTTCTTTCAGCAAAATATTGGGATAATTCAATGTGGCTTAGGGTGAGAAAAATAAAGGACAATATTTTGGGACTAAACCCCCATTTTTGCATAAAACACAGCAAACTGGTTCAACATACCTAGGAACAAACTATCCTAAGAATTTTTCCCTCTCACAGAAGAAGTTGAAGGAAAGATACCAAAACATCTGTGAGATTCATAATCTGGTAATATCCAATCATTTCCGTATGTATTTATTCAAACATGGGAGGCAATGTTGATGTACTTAGGATGAAGAAATGTATAAAACAAAGTCTCTTTAATCTGAGTACATCATGTTCCATTGGTACTGAGATACAGTTTGTATCAAGGTAATTAATGTTTCTCCCTGTTTCCCCCATAGAAGAGCTCTCACATATTTCAGCAAAAAAAAAAAAAAAAAAGTCAGTCTAGGTGATGTCAAGATCTTGGGCAACTAGAGAGGACCCCATATTTGATGTTAATTAAGTAACATTTTTACAGTATATTATCCTTTCATGGACACCCTACTCCACTCAGGCCACTTGAAGAGTTGGTGTAGCAAAACAAGACTATGAATTGACCAAGAGGTTTGCTGTTCGGTCTTTGGTCACAAAAAGCTTGAAGTAACAAAATTTGTGCCAAGTCTTTGTGAGTTGGTTTTGGCCAATTCACCCACCCCCATTCTCTCTTTCTCTCTCAGTTCTGTCTCTCTGTTGCTTTTCATATGATGTTAAAAGTCAAACTTACCATCTCATGTCCATGTTAGAAAACTGGAAGCAGAGAGAAATATTTATTGTCTGAACACCATACCCATCTTTGGTTATAGTCTTGTAAATTTCTGTTTGAAACATGGAGAAAGGCAAAAATATGCAAAACGGCAATTTTAACTTGCTAGGACACCAAATCAGTAACCTGTATTTGCCTTATAGAAGGTAACATACAACCTGTTACTTATGTCATATGTACATTGCTAAGAAAAGCTGTTTTAGCTAATTAATATAGTTAGCTGATTATGTGGGCATCTGTACCCTGCTTAGGAGCTTCCCCAGGGCAGGCACAGACCACAGCTTTTTGTACACATCATCTGTAAGGTATGGCTTCAGCCATAGATGATGACATAACTGAACTGTTACTGTGTATCATGATCAAATATAAATAGGAACAAGGCCAATAAACTCTAATTGAGATCCTTAGAAAAATTTAAGTACTTCTTTGTACTCTTTTCAACTTATTACCATATTTTAAAAGTGTCAGCAGAAAGGAAGATAGAGTGCTCAAAGTATTACTGTATTTTATTACATCTTTTGGTAGAAATCTACCTACATACTTTTGATTCAGAATGTCTCATCACAGTGTTATCTTATTTTTGGGTACAGTTACCGAGTTTTCATAATTCTGAAGTAAATTTAGTTGCAACAACTATTAAAACAGTAAGATTTAGAAGGGACAATCTCTGTTAATTAAAATGTTAATTAAAAAGTGGTGAACTGCAAGTATGAGGTCAGCATAAACATCTTAGTAAGAACCTGCCTCAAAATAAAAAGAAAAAAAAAAAGAACTACATGTACTTCAGAAGTGAGGTGACCCTGGGGTCCATCCCAAGTACAAAAAAATCATGGGATAATGACAACTGCTATGTTTTTAAATCTCAGTGGAAATCATACTAATGAGCTTACTTGAAGAAAAACCATAATTAATTCTCAAACCTTCATTTGACAGATAAATACTCATTATATCTCATTGAACTCTCCCACATACCCAAGATAAAAACTAGGAAATACAGCAATCATTCTAACCAAGAATAATATGCGATCTGCTTCTGAAATTACATTTACTAACTTACAGTAATTAACTGAAATATTTCTACTTTTCAAAACCAAAGCCCAGGTCATCAAAATTCTACAATTCATACACACATTCTTGAAATGATAAACTCATAAAAATGGAAAAGGATTAATGGTGGCCAGGAGTAGTTGGGAGGGCAGAAGGAGAACATGGGTATAGTTATCAGAGGTCAACATGAGGGGTCCTTGTGACAGAAATGCTCTACACCTGAGTTATCATCTTTAATGTCAAGATGTGGGCACCTCTACATAAAGTGGGCAGAAGATGGCTCTCTCTTTTAATACAACTACATATAAATCTACAGTTGTCTCAAAATAAAATCACCTTAATTGAATAAATAAAATTGTAAATGGTTGAACCACACTGAAATGAGATCCAAGTGATAATTATGCTAAAATTATCCAAGTTTCCTTAGAAGTCTGGTAAAGGAAACATGAAAAATTAAAAAAGGAAAGTCTAAACAATAATCACAAATGGTACCTTCTAGATGGTTCATGAAAATGTCTTCCAGGAATGAAACTGGTTTTACATTCATATAATTCTCAGTAAATATTTTCTTCAATTATACATTTCAATACTACTTCACATAGCATAATACTCACAAGCAAAATACATGCAAATTTATTTTTTATATATTAATGAAGTTGAAGCCATGTCTTCCTTCAGAAGTTTAGGAGAAAAAAATTATACTTGAAAATATTTAAACATTAATATTTAAATGAAGCTTGTGAAGATATAGGAAAATATTAACAAAGAGTTCCCTTAGCTCTGGTGAATCCAAGAATAACTGAAATAGTCAATTCAAATATTTCATTTTACAAAATGACAACTCTTTTGTCACAGAGTAAATGATTAAACAAAAAGCACAGATAAATTAAATAAATTTTTACCAGTAATGGAAGAGTTAACCAGAAATACAGCAATTTGTTTTCATGTAGTTAAACACGAAAGGAGGCATTTATGAAAGCCTGAGGGAGATGACTCAGAAAACATTAGATAGGCATTAATTTAAAATTTATGCTTTCAAGCTAACTAACTATTATTGGAGTTCAGATCTTTAAAACATTATCAAATTGAAATCACTGGCACACCTAAATGACCTTCACTGGACACAGGATACAACCAGTTCTGGCAACTTCCACCAAATCCAGAGTACACAGTTTTCTAGTGTGGTAGTATTTCAGGATAGAGGTAATGAACAGTTACACTAATTTTTCTAAAGCAGTTAGCAGCAAAACAAGTTCACTACTGTGTTTTAAAGACCCCATCAAAGAGGAGTCTTCTGTGAAAGACGCAACTAGCATGCTTGATAAAGTTTTACTTGGGAAATTCAAATTTAGGTGAGAAAGCTCTTGTACAAGAGATTGCACCTCCGTTTATAAAAGGTCATTTGAAATCAGCATTCTCCTTCCCTATTTTAGAGATCACAACTATATTCTAAATAGTCAACAGAGGGAGAAACAGCAGAGTGGCAAAGCTGTGGATGCTGAAAGTTTTGCTTTAGGGACTTCACAACACCCACTTGGGGTGGGGAACCAGGCCTTGGGGGACATGGTGAATGGGGCCCAGGGCAGAGGACTAAAAGGGTAGGTTGGGTGACTGGCACTTGACATTTGAAGTCCACCACGGATGTCACTCATCCTTACTTAAGAAGACACTAATCAACCCACCTTTAATCAGAGAAATGGGACTGATCTTTGACATTCTTTCAAGGAGTGGATGGCGGGGTAGCAGTTTTAAAGGTTTCACGTGGTTTTGATTAAGGAATAAAGAGCAGCAGGATGGTTCACCCTCGATAACTCAGTTTTCCTCTCCTGGATTCTTCACAGATTAAAGACACACTGCATCACCCACTCAAGGCCTCTGAACCCAGTGACTCACAGTCCCAACTGGGTGACTCTGAGGGAAAGGAGGGAACCCAGAAGCTCGCGCTTCACAAGTTTATGATGCTGTGCCTCCGAGTCCACATCCACAAGCCAGAGCTCACCTAGCGTGTGCCCACCTAGGGCACTCAGGCAGAAACCCGGCCTGTGCCCACCATAGGCCACTGAGGAGGAGCCCCCAGGCCTGGGCCCATGAGCAGGCCAGTCCCACTATCCCCCAGCAAACCCTCCTTTGCTCAGTGCCCAAAACTAAGGCAGCTGGAATCCTGCAGCACCTGCCATCCATGGTCACCTATGACTGAACCTTGCCGCCCACTCCACGTGGTAGGTCAAGGGTCTTCTGTGCTGAACGGGGCCCCAGTGGGTCAGCACCAGGTCACTCCAGACCTGCCAGTTCAGGGGGCACCATGCCACAGCCGAACAAAGAGAGCTGAGCACGTCAGGCGCCCAGGTGGGTTGGCAAGGGTGGCTGCCCCTAGCTGGAATGAGCACTTCAGGGGAGCAACAGAACTGTAGAAGAGCATTTGGAGCCCTCAAAGGCCCAGGGGAGACTTCCAGGGACCTCCACTCTGCACACCCCCCTCTCTCCTGACTACTGGCCGCTCTCACTGATAACAGAGAGTGCCCAACCCACGCAGGCTCTTCAAGGAGACACAGCCGCCACCATGGCCCAAACACAGACCCACAGCACCTGCGACTGAGCGACTGAGGCCGCTGCTGCACCTGCCATCCACCCGAATGGTGTAGAGGCAGCTCCACCCCGGGCCCGCCCCCTTGCGCTCTTCTATTTTCAAACTCTCCCCTTCTGCCAGACTGCAATTTCGCAGGGAATACAGTGACTTTCTGTGCCAACTGCACTCCCTAGGAACCTGAGGTGGAAGCTGCAGTCGGTGCCATCTGGGTTTACTCTTGGAGAATAGGAGAATATTTCAAAACCTAAATGTTTGCAGGTACTGTCTTTCTGCCCCTCCCTTCCAGTGTCTTTTTTCATGAGTAATTATGCAAGAAAAAGTCATCCCATTATTTTTTATTCATATTTCAAGTTTTTTTTGAATTATCTCAATGGGCTCAAAACTTAAAGGATTATATTTTAGCTGCCCATTAACTGATTATTTGACAAAAAATTCTGACTTTGAATAAATTTCAACTAATATATAGGATGTTGTTTTCAAAATGTTAAATGCCACATTGAGATCTTTAGGTGGATTTATAAAATAATTCTTCAAAGGGCAGACATTTTTAAATGCTACTGATAATGGTTCCAAAGAGTAAAAGGACATATCATACAGAAATATTTGTTGTTTTTCTCCCAAGAGCAACATAACTACAATTTCATAATTCTACTTCATTCAGTCTATGTTGGGTGTGTCTCTGTGTGGGTGCATCTGTGTGTGTGTAGACATTGATAGTTGCAGCTTCTGTTTCAGTTGATAGGATATGATAACTATTATTAACAGCATTCAGAGTGGTGTCAGATTAAATTTTGACTAAATGAAATTCTAGTGAGTATTTTGATTTCATAAATTAAATTAAAAAACTTTTTCAGGAATTAATTGGCTTTTTGAAGTATGTGATGGCATTGATATAAACTGGAATTGATTTATTATCTTTGGAGTTCTAATAAAACTGCCATATATTGCTTTTTCTTTCTTCTTTTTTTTACTTAGAGAATTACAGTCGTACATAATAATTAGGTTCATTTGAACAAAATCAAACAAACATGAAATTTTATTTACTCCATTTTGGTATATCATGCCTTTCAGCTTTCCCTCTCTCCCTCTCTCACTCTCCTTCTCCCTCTATTCTCTTCCCTCTACTCTTTCTTTTATTTACTTATTTATTTGACATTTATCACTTATTAATTCACATTTGTTAGTGCATAAAAATCTTAAAGATGAAAACAGCAAAATACATCTTGAAAAGTTATCTTGGGTTGAGTGCAAACATCTTTTAACATATTACTACAGTTATACTTGCTAAACCATGTATTTGCACACGTCTCATGTTTTACAATAATCCTTCTCAAACAGCCTTGAACACTTAGATTTCTTGTGCTCAATTGTTTCACCAATATGGATGGCAAAAGTACATCAACATTTTGTGGGATTGTATTTTCAATATAAATTTCATAAACAATAGAATCTCAAAACTCATTTTTCTAATAAGAAAGTACTTTTTCTGAGTTTATCACTTTTGATTTTTAAAAAAAATTGTATCAAAACCACAAAGACAAAAGCATGACCATCCAGTGAATACAGAAACATAGTTTTGAACAACTGGCACAAGGAATCACCATTACAAGACTCCATACAAATTTGTTCTACTGCAGGACTGCTAAGTCTCTACATAATACAGGTGTTTCAAATATAGCCAATACAAATTATCAACATTCGCCCTTAACCATGGTGGTTTTCCTTATCTTCTAAGCTTCAGTACCAATGATGGTCACTAACTTTTGGTGAAATGGTTAGCCAGGTAGAAAAGCATACTTAATTTTATTACAATGTGTCTTTAAAGATGGCAAAGGTGTAAGGAACAGAAATGAATATGCAAGAAGGTTTAATTTTGGAAATAACAAATAATAAGAAGATTTAATTTGGGAAATAATGAAGAATATGTTTTCAACCTACAACAACTAGTTCCAGGCCAGGGTGGCATCTGGTATACCCAAGGAGCAAAGGAATATTTGGGGTTTAATTGGAAAAATGCACAGATAGTTTAATTGTTTCATAAAAATGTTATTGGAATTTTTGTAGTTATTTGAGTCATAGTGAGCTCTGATTGTTGAATGGCTACACTTATTAACCATTAATTATTAAATCTAAAATAACTAAATCTAATCTTAGAGGAAGAGCTAAATGTTTGATAGAATTTGGCTTGCAAGACTGCTTGTCAGGCCAGTGATTTTATACAAGTGGTGAGTTGTCTGAGTGTTATTTCTCTTATAAGGTGACTTGTTCACACAGCTATCTTTATGGCCTTTCTCTGTTGCTTGTCTGTATTGACATCACAAGTCTATCATGGATGACAATGCTCACAAAGACATTGTTTTTTGTGTTTTGGAAATAACCAGAAATTGAGAATTGAATTTTTGGTTAAATTTCAGAATTTAGTATGTGGTAGAATGCAGTTTACTGAATTAGGTAATAGAGGAAATGACAGAAGATGAAAGTGAAGCAAAGATATACCAAAACCATCCTACGTTCATTGAACCATTGATAATGATTTTGTATGATAATAATGAATTAGAAACTGTGTATCTGGATCTGTGTATCTCTGTTGTATCCTCAGATACAACAGAGAACAAAACAAGCAAAAGTCCTTCTGGAGGAGGATGAATATTTTTCAAATAACCATACAATATGTCTAATTATTAAATGTGGGATGAACAAAAAAGAAATGTTTCTTAATTTGCCTTTCTTATACCAGGTGCCTGAAATCCCAGCTACTTGGGAAGCTGAGGTAGGATGATTACTTGAACCCAGGAGTTCAAGGTCAGCCTGGGGAACATAAAGAGATGCTGACCCAAGAAGGAGAAAAAAGATTCTAATCCCAGGTGTACTATACTCCTCAGCAGTAAAGACAAAACAGTGTAACAGATGTTTTCAGATAAACAAACAAACAAAAAAAACAGTTTATTACTGGTACATGCTCACTCTCAAAAGGAAGTGAACCCAGAAGAAAGGCATGAAAAGAGAGAAATAAGAGCACAAAAATTATGAAATATACTGATAAATATAGTGTACTAGGGTTGGGGATGTATCTCAGTGGTAATGTACTTATCTAGCATGTATGATGACCTGGGCACCATCACATTGCAAAAAACATAAAGAAAAAATATAACAGTTCCATTAGTGGAAATATGAAGTTATAGTTAAAAACCAATATGAAGTAGAAAGAATTTTTACAAGCTGTCATTTTAATCAAAACCCATTACCAGGCCAATAGCTACATTGACTTTTAAATGGGGACAGAAAACATTAATAGAAAATAGAGGAAAAGAAAACCACAAATACAGTTGAGATTTTTTTTAAAATTAGGATGCAACAAATAACATTATGCTAACAAACTTGAAAACTTAGATGAAATTGATCATTTTATAGAAAAATAAACATGAATAGCAGAAACTTAGCAAAATATATTGAATATTATTAAAACAGACTTAAAGTATTTTTGAAATAATAAATAAGCCAAAAACAATAAAGAAATTGGGCTGGCAGTAACAACTGCCCTCCACTCCACTCCCACCACACACCCCACTCCCCAGTATATATAAATGCTTTACAAATGAGTTCTAATAAAACTTCAGAGAATGGAGAGCATCCTGTCAAATCTTTCTCCTATGCTAGCAAAGAGAGAATGGTATAAAAACTTTATGAATTTA
Organism: Sciurus niger; assembly: GCA_020740815.1. NCBI lineage: Eukaryota > Metazoa > Chordata > Mammalia > Rodentia > Sciuridae > Sciurus > Sciurus niger. Next base: position 81,946 of record JAHUXG010004449.1, read on the forward strand.
GTGTAAATGAAATGCCCAAATAAGAGAAGGTCCAAAAACCTATGTCCTATCATTATCACCCAACTATCCTGGAAATAAAGGTGTTCATTGCCTTACATGTGGGAAGGGGCAGGTAGAACAAGTGGGTAATTATTGGTTGTCTTTCACAGTAAATTATGAGTTAGAGTGAGGACCTTGTTGACTCACCTTAGCACCAAACAAGACCATATCAGAATTGATAATCCATATAAAAATACAAATCAATACAAAAATAGTTACCTCTCTATAACATATGCAACAATCAATGCAAAATGAATTGAAGAATTACATATGAAAAACAATATAGGAAAATTTTAATTGAAAATATAGAAAAGTATATTTTGGGTCATTTAATCTATTCAAGCCATAGAGATTACTCAAGTCACAACAGTCACACAAACTGCTCAAGTCATTTGGGCTGCTTAGATCATTAAGTAACAGTGGTCCAACTAATGATTTCAATATAGCCTTACTGAACTGCCACTGAGGCTTATTTTAAAATGGATGTGTTTTTCTTTACCTTTTCACACTCTTCCCCTTCCTAACCTGAATAGAAGAACCAGATTACCTGTTTCTTTTCTGAGGCCAAGTTATCTGTATTTGAGCACATACCAACAGAGGAGCAAAGTAATTCAGATTTCAGGGATGGCACAAGAAGATTGAAAGAATGGCTTGCCCTCAAACTAGCAAGTGAATCACAATAGCCTACAGAAAAGACCTGGATTGTAGCCTTTCAATGAATAGCTCCTTTAAAAACCCCATGTTCTCCCTGATAGGCAGAATCACAGCATTTGGAACAGGAGTTCTCTATGTTACTCCATAGTATTTAAAGCAATAAGCCTTATTTATCCTTCTTTCAAAACTCTTTTATATTTATTGTCTAGGCACTGGCAACAAGAACCAAACTTTCAGTAATAAGTTTCACTGGCTACAGAGGGTACACAATCATAGTTTACCCAGGTCATAATGGCTACTTATAATGGTCATAGTGACTACCCACTTTATAAAGGTCATGGAGGCTACTAAGGTCATTTCACAATGAAGGCCAGAAAGGATTTGTAGTTAATGAAGGCTGTGTTGGTCATAGACTGCACTTGTGTTACAGAGGCTATCTGGGACACAGAGGCAGTTCAGTGAAATAGGTTATGGAGGACATATGGACTACAATGATCATAGAGGCTACATGGGTCACAGAGACAATTCAAGACACAGAGATTCCAGAGGTCGTGGCTTTAAATGTCATATAATATGTACATGTAATGAAGGCTACTTGGATCACTTTGTTAAATCAGGACATAGAGGGTGCACAGGCAATAGAGACTATGAATAAAACAGGTAAGTAAGTAGTCCATACTGGGTATGGAAGTCATAGCAGATATTCAGGACATTTGGGCTACTCAAGCAATAGATACTATGTAATTCATAAAGATTATGTAGGTCATACAGAATAATCAGGCCACAGAGGCTACACAAGTCATAAGGGCTAATATGTTTATTTAAGCTACTTGATTTATACATATTACATAGTTTATCAGGGATAATACTGTCATTTCTGCTTCTCTGGATACTGTGGGGTGAAGATCGCACAGGCTACATATCTTCAAGATGCTAAGGTCTTTTAAACTACTCAGTTTCTAGAGGCTATGCAGGGTAAAAAGGATAGGCATAGACTAGACGCACATCATACAGTATGATTGCCCACCGCCCGCAGGGACAATCACAACGTGTATGCTCTTCTTGATCACAGGAACCAAAAGGGACTTTATTCCACAAGTCTCAGACTTATATTGAGAACATCAGCCTATCAGAGAGTAGACTACCAGGAAAGTCAGCCTATCAAGGAACAGTCTCCAGGCAGATACCAAGATTGCCTCATGTACAACAGCCAACCACAGTTACTTCCTAAAACTTGTATATGAGTGCAGCTATGTCTGGCAAGCTGCCAGATGCCATCTTAGAGATCAGGCCACGGTGAGGCTCTGGGCCCTCAGAGCCCGCCCCTGACATCTCCCCCTTATTCTTTAAATAAAGAAAAGATGACTTGGGACCATGCCTGTCTTAGGTTGTCCATGGCAAATTACATCCTTACCCATCATTGGAATTCTGACCTCCAGGCGTCAGAACCCTGTCTCAGGTTGGTATGCATTTCCACGGATCTTATCCATCTTTGACTACTGGTCCAGCATGCTTAGCCATACTTGGGGGGATGTGCCTGTCTCAATGGCTGTCAAAGTCTGTACTATAGCCTGTTGATGACTTTGGGCATCTTGGGGAGCTCTGATTTGGCTGCGTATAACACAGGCTATCCCTAAGCAGATAATAATCAGAACAGTTACTGTTCCAGCCCACTGTTTTGTCAATCCCAGGGCTTTAGATAACAAAGAGAACATCTCAGATACCGATGCAACTTGAACCCTGGTGGCATTGACTCTGAGTATTTCAGCTCATAGCTGACTGGTTAAATTAGCAAACATAGATGACCAATTACCAGTAAGGTAGACAGAGAGATTTTTAGATAACATAACCACAGAGCTAAGGTTATTATAAGCAATAGGGGTGACACACACTGCTCTTAAAGGATAAACACATCCCAGTCCCAAAAGATCTTGCAAGATATCCACTTGTTCTTGTAGTAAGTCCACTCTTTGATTTACAAGGAGTATGCCTGCTGTTAGATGTTGGTTTAGGGTCTCTTTAGTCTGTAAGGCTGCAGCTGTATTTTTGGCCAAGTGATTGTTTTTGCTGTCTGTATGGTTGTGTCAATGCTGCTGCTGCGGTTGTGGCTGCCGCTGCAGAGACTGCTACCGTGGCGACCACGGCCGCTGTGATGCCAAAATCTCTCCTGTTTCTTGATAGTAACACTGGCAATTCTGCATCTGTAACACAGACTGGGACTGGTAGGAAGGTAGGAACACACATTAAGACTGCCAGCGGGAACCTAGAAGCATTCCAACATTGAGAAATAGCACAAATCCGAAGTACAATTGAGAGAAGCAGTTGTTTCGTTAGTTAGCAGAAACATAAAAGGGGGAAACACACAAACTGGGGTAGGTGGAAAGGTACATAGTTGAACTGTTCCTCCTAAGAGACTAAAAAGAGGTTGTAAGTTAGTTCAAGGGGGGAAAGGCTATGAGCATCATGGTCATCAGGAGTATGTTCAGCATCTTCATTTTGTTGGTCTGAGTTACTTGTTCGTAGCGTTGGCACTGGTCGACTTAGTCACTCAGGAACCCAGATAGGTGATGTTTTATCCTGTGGAAACACACAAACCAAGCCGTGGCTCCAGTAAAGCACCGGGTCCAGGCCGTTCCATTGTCCTGTAAGAACATCCTTCCATTTTACCGTCGCTCTATCATGTTGTTTATGATTGCCATGTCTCTCAGTGGCACAGCGACCCTCATTATCCAGAGTTAAAAAATTTAAAATAAAGAGGCAAAGAGAAAGTTTATCTTTAGGGGACCTGAAGGTCTCCCCTATTTTCCCTTTTTGTTTATAAAGAGTATTTTTAAGGGTGAGATGTGCACGTTCAACAATACCTTGTCCTTGTGGGTTATAAGGTATACCTGTGGTTAGAGTTATTTCAAATTTAGTGAGAAATTGGTTCTTACCAAATTTAGTTTTTAAAGAAAAATTTAGACTCTATAATGTAGTACAATACTCTAACAGTTGCTTAACCATAATTGTATAAACCCCTATTTTTAAGACTAATTGTTCTAAAGAATAAAACTTAATAGACACAAAGTTAAGAGTAAATTAGTGTTTCTAAGAAATCCTTGTTATTTTACCATGTCATTTTACCATATAGATTAAACTTTGGTTTATATTAGAACATTAGTATTTCACCTTAGGAAAAACCTTAAATAGCTTTAAATGTTTCACATACATACAACCAACTTAGTTACATGCAAACTTGTTGAAACTTGCCCTTTACTTACATAGACTTTCTTAGCACTTACTTAGACCCTCATTTATTTCATCACACAAGCACTTTCTTACCCAGAAACATTTCCTTTTCCCTTTTACTAAATATATTTCCATACCCAGAACCTTTATTTTCTCTTTCCTGTTGACCCCTTTTTGTTCACATTCTGAAACAACTCTTATGAAATTTCTGAATTTAAAAAAAAATTACTCTATTTTAATAAGATTAAATATTTTGTTGTTTATAGTACTCTAATTGAAACACAGTTGAAACTTTTAGAACCCTTTGTATATAGAATTATACCTATTAGGACATAACTCTTAGTAACCTTGTTTTTAGTTTAGTGATGACACAAAACAATTTTTTCTACAAACACATTTGAGTAATCCCATGCATGTCAACTCTAATTCACTTATTTTCTTAAAAAAAAAAAACAAGATATTAGACAAGTGTCCTGAACAGTATTTGCCATATTTTTCTTGTTGAAGGAAAGTCCTAGAAAAATTGATGTTAGACATTTTATTAACATCAACATTTTATTAGTTTGACTACCTAGAGACTTGCAAGTTATTTTCAAGACATTTTACTTCTATTAGTTTACCCAATTTAAATTGAACCTTTTTAAATCACGTGAATTAAAAGTATTTGGATCCATTTTTAAATTTTAATTTTAGGAGCACTCAGTTTTGATACAGACAAAACATGACATCAGACAGCACGACATACACATAACACAAAATCAAAGGCCTTGAAACTTTATAGGTGAATCTCCATTGCAATGTAACAGATGTTCAAAAACTCTAGTTGAATAAAAAAAATAGAACTGATCAAAAAAGTCATGAGCTCAAAAAAAATATGTACAATTCAAAAAAAAAAACAAGAGTCCTGGGAAAATGATACGGAAAAAATGATAGGGCCATTAATTACTTTAGTAAAGCACCATAAAATTTACTTTTGCTGGAGTTCAGGTAAGACTTTTTGCTCTTTTTTTCTTTTTTTTTTTTTTCTTGGGTTTGAGACCTGTCTCCTACTGAGCCTTCAGGCTTTCTTTATTTACATTTCAATGTAAGCCTTGACTGATATTTGGATCTGAAAGGGAATAAAATGTTCCAGCAGAAACTTGATGCCTAGGTCATTTTAACCCTTAATCCTGGTTAGTAATCAATTCAGGTTTGGATGCAGAAAATTGTGAAACAATTATCTCCCAATATTTATGGGAACTGGGGCTACTATATCATACTCCTTACCAGGACATGCCACTGATAGTTGGGCTGGTTACTCCCTCCACACTGGCATATGTGGGACCTCATGGCAAGAGGACTAAGTGGGCTGGGTGGGGCGAAGTTGGAGGAGGAGAAGGAATTAAGTGGGAGAGAAGAAAGAGGTGTTCAAGTTTGCAGAAAGAGCAAAGAAGTGCAAGAAAGAAGAGATTCGAAGATAAGGAATCCCTTTCCATCTGCCCACTCGCTCACAGATGCTGTGTGCCAATATCTTTGGTAGCCACAATCCACCTTCCCATGGAGCAATCTTTCATCCTGGCACAGGCCAATTTGTGATCAGTAGTCATTCCTTCCCAAACATTTTACCATTTACCGGGAAGGCCATACAGGGAGGGGGGAGGTTAGAGTCTGTGAGTTCTTGCCCAGTATCATAAAATGGCCACCGGGAAGATTTCCCGCCATCTGGAAGGAGAGGGCGAGGGCTTTCATTGGAGTCTGATGTGACCCCAGAATACAAGATGGCAGCAATGAGCCTCACCGGGGCAGTAGTGGGTCCTCCCTATGTGTAGAGGCTGGCTGTCCTCGTGGTTCCTCAACCTTGGGAGGAGCGAATGGAGATGGATTGTGCTCCTCATTAAAAGTCTCCCAATGTTGTTTACTATGTGGAAAGTTTCTGGAAGGAGATGCAACAGGAGGAGCTGGTGGTTCTTTAGGTGGCAACTCTTTGGGGAGGAACTTGGAGCCCCCTTTGGGAGGTCCTGGAGAGAAGCAGGCCTTAAGGGTGGATATCGTAGGGCAGACTACTAATGGAGGACCCTCCCCTAAACTGATTTCCCTCTTCCTAACAAGTTGTTCTACACGATCCCATGTGGACCACTCAAAAAGATTAGCGGCGGGAAGCCAAGAGGCCACCTGAGTAAAGGTGTCCCAGGCTTTTTCTGCCTGTGTATCAGACCACTCAAGGCCGCTACTCTTCAGCATGAGTCTAAGAGCTGAGAGCGCAGGGTCACCATGTGTGGTGTGTGTTTGCCCCATCTTTTCTTTAGTAGATCCTGTAATAGCAAGATTTTTTGTTCTACATAGTAAATCCTCCTCTTCATCTGAACTATCCTCACACCCAGTTTCATTTTTCTTGTCTGTCTCTGATCTTATTGACGCCCTTTCTGATGCTTTAGACCTTTCCTGTTTTATTTCCTCCAAAACCTCTTCCCCTTGTTTTATGGCCTCTCTGCATTTGGTATTAGGAGTATCTAAACACCCTCTAACTAACATCCATATGGCCATGGTTCCCAGGGGTAATGGTTTTACTCTCTCTCTCGCTCTCAAATCCTCTCCTAGAAGCTCCCATTTAGGGATATTCAGTAATCCCTCATCCAAGAACCATGGCGCAATATCTTCCACTGTGCGTAAAACGTTTCAGGCTGTTTTAGTTTCAAGAGGAATTCCATTGGCCCAGAGCAAATCCTTTAAGGGACCTTCCATGCACATTCGTGACATTTCAGTGCCCAGATTTCTCTATTAAACTAACAGAATGCAAAGCACTTTAAATAGCAAAACAAAAACGAAAGCACTTACAAACACTCAATCTCCGTCGCTTAACCCACGAACTTTAACTCCGTCGCTTATCCCGCGAACTTTAACCTGGCCAGACTGTACTTTACTTTCCCTGTATTTACCTGATCAGTTCCTTCTTTGTAACTCGAGTTCCCAGGTTTCGGCACCAGTTATGATCGCCCACCGCCCGCAGGGACGATCACAACGTGTACGCTCTTCTTGATCACAGGAACCAAAAGGGACTTTATTCCACAAGTCTCAGACTTATATTGAGAACATCAGCCTATCAGAGAGTAGACTACCAGGAAAGTCAGCCTATCAAGGAACAGTCTCCAGGCAGATACCAGGATCGCCTCATGTACAACAACCAACCAGAGTTACTTCCTAAAACTTGTATATGAGTGCAGCTATGTCTGGCAAGCTGCCAGACGCCATCTTAGAGATCAGGCTACGGTGCGGCTCTGGGCCCTCAGAGCCCACCCCTGACAATACAGGTCATATGGGTAATAGAATGTATGCATGCCACAGGTGCTACTGTGAGAAATGAAAAGTCTGGTGATCCTCATTCAGAATATAGCCTTAATTGGTACATTTTTAGGCATTTTAATTATAGCCATTCCCTTTGGCTGTTCCAATTTATAAATTAGGCAATTTCATAGATTATAACCCCAAACTCCTCCAATCAGACTGAAGGGCAATGGTGCTCAAGCACTTTTTCCCTGAGTGCTGCTATCACAGGCACTGCTGCCATTTCCCAGAAACTTTCTTTTGGGGCACAGCTGCCCCTGAAGTCACTTCCACAGGTGCCTGGAGGTCTTTTCTCTGGGTGTTGCTCCTTATGGTGACACTGTCACAGTAGCCAGAGGTCACTGCTGCCCTCATCACTACCTCAGATGCCTGGCTGCTATCTACACTGCTGCTGCTGCTGCTCCTGCTACCACTGACACTACTGTCACCAAAGCCACTGCTACTCCCAGGGAGTAACCCAGAAGTCTCCTCTGTGGGTGCTGCTGCAGCTGCAGCCACAGGCACTGCTGCCATAGTTCTCCCACCTGATGCCAACACCACTGATGTCTGTAGTTGCTGCTGACCCCCTGGCTGCTGTCACCAATTCCTGCTATTACTACTCTCAACACTGTTCAGAAATCAGCTTCCAGGGACACTCCAGGTTAGGTTGCACATGGCCAAACCCATTTTCAGACACTGGTCAGAGCCGGGGTTTTTTTGGGTGCCAATTGTTTGCTGCCACTGCCATTTTGGGGCACACTGCCCCTGTCTGGGGACACCAGCCAGGACCTGGAGGTTTAGTGCCAGGGTGCCTATAGGTTTGGCTCCAACAACTGGGGTTACAACATGAAAAAGTAGGGGAATAAAACACCACAAACAAATCAAGATGCCACAATAAGAGAAGCCACTGACAATAAAATAGAATAAATGTCCAAGAAGCTTAGAATATCCATAGTTAATTTGATCTTCAAAGTAAAGGATGGTATACAGAGTTAAATGAAAAAGAAATACAGGAATTGAAAGATCAATAAAGAGTTAGAGATTGTGAAAAAAACAAGCAGAAATCATCAAAGTGAAAGAACCAATTATAAATTAGTCAATTATAGATTCAATGGAAAATATCACCCACAGTCTAGACCATTTGGAAGACAGAACTTCAGACAATGAAGACAAAATATTTAATGTTGAAAATAAATTTGACCACACAAAGAAGATGGTAAAAAATCCATGAACAGACCTTTCAAAAATTATGGGATTAACATGAAAAGATCATATAAATTCTGCCTATCTAGGAGGATGTGAGGTCTTTCCATCTTCTAAGATCTTCAATTTATTTATTTTTGGTGTTCTGTAGTTTTCATTGTAGAGATTTTTCACCACTTTTGTCAGATTGATTTCCAAGTATTTTATTTTTTGAGATGATTATTAACAGTGTAGTGTTACTTCTCTTTCAGTGCATTCATTACTGATATATAAGAATGCATTTGAATCGTGGGTATTCAATCATGTTGCTTTGCTGAATTTATTTACTAGTTCCAGAAGATTTTTGGTGGAAGTTTTTGGATCTTCCAAATATAGACCCATATCATTGGCAAATAGTGATACTTTGAGTTCTTCTTTACCTATTTGTATACATTTAATTTCTTTCTTTCACATCATAGATGTTTCTCAGTTCATAGAGGATACTTGGGTAATAGACACCAAACAGGTCAATAAGGAGACTCCAAAAACCTCCAAATTTGTCATTCAAATATTCAACAATGGGTGTAGCACTCTGCCTGTGAACCTAAAATACTGACTCCAACCTGGTGTCAAGGAACTTGATCCCAATGATAAGCTTTTCTCCACCTTCTGGAAATTTCATTCTCCCTTGTTTGAACAGTAATGGTCTCAGGATATCTACTACTGGCATTTTAAGTCATTAGTCTCCTTTATTATGTGCTAAAATATTTTATTTCAGCCTACCTCACTTATCCTTCATTCATTACATGACATCCTAGCTAGAAACAATCCACCTCTTCCTCAGCCTGACCAAGAAAGAGTAAGCCCCATGCCCCAAAGTTGTACCTGTTAAAAACTAAAGTGATGAATGCTAAGCTACCTGCATTTTGCAACTTTGCATCCTGGTTGTCCCCTAACTCTGTTGAAACCTTTAGCTTCTCTACTACCAGTGTTCCACAGAGGCATTTCCATTAGTGTAGTAACTGGTTCCCCAGGTGGGACAACTCAATCCAGTCATTTGTATAACCTTGGGAACTTGCAGTGCTCTCAATGTGGTAGAGGATAGACCTTAGAATTGTGGAAACTTGGGACACAAGTCTTGATACTTTGCATAATAATTTCTCTCTGGAACAAGATCATGTCAATTCCCTGAGAAAATCAATTCTCATTCATCAGATTTATTTTCCCCCTTCCTGCCTGGAATACACCTGGCAGCTTATGTCTGACAACTGTAATCCTGGTGATCTCCTACTTCTTCAGTGATAAATTTCCTATGTTTTGCTAACTTCTTCTAGTGTTATTACAGATGAATACCCTTGCTGTGGTTCCTGGCTACCAATGTATGACCAATTCATATCCTTGTAATACTGTCCAGGAAGGGTGATTTCAATACTATAATATTAGTTGAGAAGATGGATGCATAAAATCCCTTCCTGGGAGGGATGTGAGCTTGCTTAATTAATATTGAACTCATATCCTTGGACCATGCCATGCACACACCATAGAGATAATATTCTTTCCTTTCTAAAATTTTATTATGCTGTTCAGGTCATAAAACTCACAGTTCTTAGGGGCCATGCAGATCCTAAAAGTTATGCTGGTCATAGAGGATACTCAGGTTATACAAACTACATTGGACATAGAAGATAGTCAGTTAACAAAAGCTATTCAGGTCATCAAGATATGCAGGACAAGAGGCTTCAGAACACAGAAAATATGCAAGTCATACAGGTTACTTAGGTAATAGGGGTTACGCAGATCACAGAGAATACCGAGATCATAATGGCTGTTCAAGTCATAGAGCCTACCAAGTCCTTAGGGACTACTAATTCCATATTTTATGTAGGACATAAGCCTGTGGAGGTCATAAAGTCTATCAGAATTACATAGGTAATAGATGTTTCATGGGTTATAAATGATATAGGGTCATAGAGGCTATTTATACTGTAGAGATTATGTAGACCATAAAGGCCTTCTCAATTTTTTGAGACTGCTCAGATCCCAGAGATTACACATTTCATAAGGACTTCTCAAACCATAGAGGTCACTCAGACTATTAATATTACACAAATCATATGGGTTACTTAGTTCATTTAGGCTACTTAGATCAGAGATGATATGCAGGACAGGGCGTCTATGGTAGGTCATGAAAAACATAGATATTACAGATTATATTATACAGATCATAGAAATTTTGCAGGTTTTAAGAACTGAGATTATAATGACAATTCAGGTCTTAGAGTCAATGCAGGTGCAGGGGACTTCACAGATTATGGAGACTGAATGTTACTGTGGTTACATTGGTGATAGAGGCTACACAGACCATAGTGGCTGCATAAATCAGAGGTTATGAGGGTTGAAGAAGCTACTTAGGTCAGAGATTAAGCAGAAAAAGTCAAAAAGTCTAAAGAGATCATAGAGTCTATGCAGTCAAAGAGGTATGCAATTCACAGAGGTTAACAGAACCTAGACACTACTCAGGCCAGGTAGGTTATTGTACATTTAAGTCCTATGCAGATCAAGGAGACTACATGATTCATGGAGGATACGAAGTTCATAGTACTTATTGAGGTCATTTATGTTTCTCAGCTCATAAGGTTATGGAGGTCATAGAGATTGTTTAGACCATAGAAGATAAACAGGTCATGAAGTCCATGCAAGTCGTACAAGCTATTCTGGCTATAGAAACAACACAGGGCATATGAGGTTTACAATCATTTTGGTACACAGTCCATAGAAGTGGTACAAGTCAGAGAGTACATGCAGGTCAGAAACCCTGTGCAAATTATAGAGATTATGCAGTTATTTGTGCCTATACATATTATAGGGCAAGCTAAGGTCATTTAGACCACTAAGTCCATAGAGGCTATTCAGGTCTAGTAGGCTACTCAGAATGTAAAGACGTGCAGGCAATAGAGGCTATGCATGCTGTAGAGAATATCCAGGTCATAGAGGTGATACAGTTCACAGAGGCTACTCAGGCCACACAGGCTACATATGCCCTTGTGATGATGCTGGCCATAGAGAATATTCACTTCATAAAAGATACTCATGTAACAGAGACAACTCAGGACACAAAGAATACAAAAACATATCAGTTAATAAGTTCATTTACACTTTTTAGTCCAAATGACCTATGAAAGTCATAGAATTTACAAAGAAATAGAGACTATTCTGGGCATAAATAATGCACACATCACAGAATGTGCTCAGGTCATAGAGAATATGAAGGTCATACAGGTTATTTTGATGTTAGACACTATTAAAAACTTAGAGACTTTGCAGGTAATAGGGGTCACTTAGGTTATTCAGTCTATATAAGCTACATAAATCTTAGGTGTCACTCAGGACACAGAGGCTTCACAGGTAAAAAAGGCTGTGCAGATCACAGGGGCACCATGAGTCATAGTGGTTCCTGAGATCATAGAAATTATACAGGTCATTTAGGCTAATCAGGCCATAAAGGCAACACAAGATTTAGTGACTGTGTACACCATACAGACTATGCATGTAATGAGTCATACACATGTCCTCGATACTACACAGGTTGTAGATGCTACATTGACCATAGAATTTATGCAGATGTTACATGCTTCTAAGTAATAGAGGTTATATTGGCTGCAGATTGACTCAGTTCAAGCTGTATGATCAGCTTAGAGGTTTAAGTAAAAATAGAGATTTTTCAGGTGATAAATTCTACACAACTTATTGGAATTATTCAGGATATGTAGGCTATAAAATTTTATAAATGATATAAATGTCATGGAGAATACATAAGTCACAGATAGGGCATAGAAGTTACTAAGCACATAGAAAATACACTGGTAAATTAAGGAAATCCAGGCCATAAAAATGATGCAGGTCATAAAGGCTACACAGGTCAGAGAGGTTGTGTTGCTGAGAAAGACTACTCAGTTCCAAGATGCGACTCAGGTATAGAGTGTAAGCAGACAATAGAGATTATTTGGGTCATATGTATTACACAGGTCTTAGGGGCTAATTAGGACATAGAGGTTTCATGGGTGATGGAGGATACTTAGGTCAAAGAGGTTATGCAGGTCACAGAGGCTACTCAAGCCATAGATGGCATGTAGGCTACTCAGGACATAGAGTCTTTTTAGGTCACAAAAGTTGCAGAGATCATAGAGGGTTTACTGGTCAAAGAGGCTGCATAGGTCATAAAGGTTGTGCCAACCATAAAGGCCGCTCAGGTCAAAGAGGATACCTGGGCCATAGAGGCTACAAGAACAATAGAGGCTATGCAGGTCAGAGGAGTTACAAAAATCATATGGATAAAATGGTCATTCACACTACTAAGGCCTTTATCCTACATTTGGTTTTCTCAGGTCATCATGATTACACAGGTAATTGAGTGTATGCTGGTTAAAAGCTACTATGTCAAAAAATTTTTACAGGTTATAGATGCTACTTATACAGGTTATAGATCCTACTTAGCTGATAGAAGAGAGGCAGGTTACAGTGGCTACACAGTTTACAGAACCAACTCTGTTCTTAAGGGTTATACAGTCCAAAGATGGTACCCAAACTATTTAGGCTACTCAAGGGCATAGATAACACTTTGGCCACAGGAATAAGAGAAGTCACAGAGTTTATGAAGATGATGAAGGCTACTATAGCCAAACAGAGTGCTTAGTACATAAGGTTATTCAAGCCAAAGAGAATACATATGTACTTGAGGCTAATCAGGCCATAGAGATTATGCAGTTCACAGAACCTCTGCAGGCCATGGAGAATACTTAGGCCATAAAGGCTACATAGTTCATAGAGTTTATGCAGTTCATGGTGGTCATACACTTCAAAGGTCGTAGTGGATACTGATTTTCTAGAGAACACTGATGCCAAATAGGCTACACAGGTTATAAGAAATACACAGGTAATAGAGGCTGTGCAGGCAATAGAATTTATTTATTCCATAGATTCGATGCAGGTCATAGAGGTTGCACTATTTATAGAGTCTACTGAGGTCACAGAAGGAACATGGGCAATGGAAGTGTTACTATTTAAATGAAGCTACACAGACCATAGAAGATATACTGGCCATAAAAATCTTCATAGTCAAAAAGAATATATAAGCCAAAAATGATACTGAGATCATATAATCTACTAATCCCATAAAGCTACAGAGGACATACAGGCTTTTTTGAAATAGAGATTTTAGAATTAATAGAGGCTAGTCAGTTAATAGAGGTTAAGATCATATAGGCCAATAATGTCATAGAGACTTGCAGGTTATTTAGGCTACTCAGACAATAAAGGTTACATAGGTCATAAGGGCTATCATTTTCATAGGGGCTACTCAAACACATAGGCTCTGTGGATCACAGAGGCTACTGAGGTCATAGAATACACTAAGGTAATTTAGTCTACTAAGGCCATAGAGGCTAAGAAGTAATTTGGACTACTCAGTCCATCCAGGGTATAGAGGATATAGCACCTTTCATGATCATAATAAGTGACACAGAATATAAAGTTTATGCAGGTCATAGAGAGTACTAAGGTCATAGAGGTCACATTGTTCTCAGAGATACTCAGAGCATAAAATCTAAAAATTCATAGTGGATACTAAAGAAATTAAACTTTTTAGACCATAAAGGCTATGAGATTCACAGAGGCTGTGCAGGACATAGAGGCTAATAAGGACATAGATTAAAATCAGGCTATATGAACTATTCATGTCCTACATGTTTCTCATGCATAGAAGCTATGAAAGTCACAATGGCTACACAGATCATAGAGGCTATACAGGTAATTGCAGATAGGCAGGTAATGTATGTTACAAACATCATAAATGCTACCCTGTTCATAGAGGCTACCCAGTCACTATGGCTAAGTAGTTCATAGAGGTCAAGGCAATGTAGGCTATTCAGGGCATAGAAGCAGTGGCCCTAGCTTTAAGTCAATAGAGACCACACACAACAAAGAAGCTAAAAAGGGCATAGAGATACATATATCCTAGACATTGCATGGGTCATAATGTCTATGCAGGCCATTTAAGACACATAATTTATAGATGTTACACAGGTTAAAGAGGTTACTTTCACCATTGTTGAATTGGATGTCTTGAGAATATGTAGGCAATAAGGAGTTTGCTGAACTTGTACCAGAGAAACACCAGGAATCACAGATGTTATGCCAGTCATACAGGCTATTGAATCCAAAGGTGATACAGGTAATGAAAGTTGCCCAGGGAATAAAGACTGTGTGGGTCATGGAAGAAATACAGGTCCAAGATGTTATACTGGTCATAGATGCTACACATTCCATACAAGTTTTAGAGGTATGAGACAATAGTGGTTATATTGACCATAGGGGCTGCTCAGCACATAGAGGGTACACAGGCATAAGATTCTTCTCAGTCCATAGATGCTACATAATTCATAGGAGCCACTCATGACAGATAAACCACTTAAGTCATAAAATATATGAAAATCATGGAATACATTCAGTTCATACATGTTATACAGACAAAAGAGGCTACTAACACCAGTCACACTATTCCAGAAATAGAAGTTGTGCAAGGCACATATGCTATGCAGATCATAGAAATTATGGCTACTCAGTTACAAAAGGTTACTCAGATCATGGGGCTATTCAGGCCAAGGATGCCTTCTAGGTCATAGAGGCTACTCAGGTCATACAAGCTACGTAGATCACAGAGGGTTCTCAGGACATAGAAGCTACATAGGCCATAGAGACTTTAAAAAGTCCTAGAGAGTTTATGATGGTGACAGAGCCTACTCAGTTTACTCAGGTCACAGAGGCTACCCAGACATAAATGCTACTCAAGCTATGAGATTTATACAAGTCATAAGGGCTATTTAGCTCATAAACCCTGTAGAGGTCATGGAATATAGTCTGATCATAATAGCTATATGGGTCATAGAGGCTACAAATCTCATACAGGCTACACAGGTGTAAAAGTCTTCTTAGTCCATTGAAGATATGCAGAATACTTGGGTTACTCAGTTAATAGAGTGCACACTGGTAATATAAGTAATTCAGGACACAGATATAGATAGGCCTAGAATCTGCACAGATCAAAGAGTCATTTCAGGACATAGAGGCTACACCATCCTTTGAAAGTATGCAGATAACAGTTTTTAATTAGTTGAGTTAGACTACTCAATACATAAGAACATATATTTTACACAGGTAACTCAGGGCACAGAATCTATGAAGGCTGCACAGAATGTACACATGTCGGGGTTCCCGGGACCCCCAGCCTTGAGCACGGTCAAGATGGCGCCTGGCGCTGAGCCAAAAGCGGCCAGCTATACAGTAAACAACCAGCGAATTCCAATGATTGGCTAGTTAACGATGTGATTAGAGCATGCCCCCCCTCGTGTACCTATTCTATGCCTGCAGCTTTCCGCGCGTTTACCTCGTGTGCTCTCCCCTGATTGGTTGAAGTGTATATAAGCTGGGTGGGTGGAGGAGAAGGGGGGCGAAGAAGCTGGGAGTAAGAAGAAGCTGAGAGAAGAAGAAGCTGAGAGTAGAAGAGGCGAGGAAGAAGAGTGCGAGCGAGGGCGTGAGCCGAGCGGGAGAAGCGGAGCGGCCGAAGTAGGCGTGAGCCGAGTGGGAGAAGCGGAGCGGCCGAAGCAGGCGAGAGTTAAGCAGAGGAAAAGAGAGCGAGAGAAAGAAAAGAGAGAAAGGGATAGAAAAGAGGGAAAGAAAGGAAGGCTGTACACAATAAATTTCCAAAGCTTCAGAGGTTTGTCGTGTCTCTCTCTGCGGCCAGAGGGAATGCAATAACTGGTGCCAAAACCCAGGAAGATGAAAATTTTATAAAGAAAACAAGGTAAGATATCTTAAAAAATTTTTAATAAGTTAAACCGGTTATAAAAAAGTTAAAGGGTATCAGGATGCGCCATCAGCGGTCCTGGGGATGCCTGGAATGCGGTCCAGTTAAAGGGTATCAGAATACGCCATCAGCGGTCCTGGGGGCACGCGGGATGCGGCCCGATTAAAATAAAAATAAGGACACACCGAAGGTGGTCCGGTATCAGGATACACCAGCAGCGGTCCTGACACGTGGAACGCGGTCTAATTAAAAGTGAAAGTAGAAACACGCCTGAAGCGGTCCAATTAGGGTATAGGTAGCACGTGAAAAGCCGCTATAAAAATTTTAATGCACACTTGATAGATAGTTTTCCTTTCAGTAATCTCGTTGCTCCTGGCAGCTAGGCCACTGTTTGTTATTGTAACTGCCATAACTGAAGCTATTCAAATTAGTAGCAATGGGGTCTGAAACGTCTAAATTCAGAATGCAGCAACCCCTCAGGGAGCTATTAAAAAACCATGGGATGCCATTAAAGGAAAAAACAGCTAAAGTATTTCTCGATACTGTGGAAAGGGTTTCCCCTTGGTTTTTGGATGAGGGCATTTTGAACACCCTACAGTGGGAACAGCTGGGGGAGGACCTTCGTATAGCGGATAGGCAAAACCCTTTGCCAGTAGGCACTATGGCTATTTGGTCTCTTATTAAATCCTGTCTGCAAGATAAAAACAAAAAACCTTCACTCACCGAGCCTTTAGCTGAGGGAAGACAGGTTTTGGAAGAAATAAAAGAGGAACGCTCATATCTTTCTCAAAATTCAGAAAAAGGAACTAATTAAAATGAGGAACTATCAGAAGGGGAATTATCAGGAGAGGAACTGGAAAAAAGAGTACAAAAATTAAGATTAGATGAAAAGCCCCCTCTAGTGCCCGTGTTGCCTAGTGCACCTCCCATAAATAGGGAACCCCCTCATGAAGCGTCCGGTTTCGGATTACGCTCAGAATGGAATCATCTTGGATCTGTAGCGTATCCTGTTTTTGAGGATGCTCAAAATCAAAGATTCCACCAACCCTTAGACTTCAAAATAGTGAAACAGTTAAAAGAAGCAGTTAGCACATATGGTCCTCAGTCAGCTTTTACTATAGCCTTAGTAGATACCTTGACATCATTAAACTTAGTGCCCCAGGACTGGACTAATCTTGCTAGGGCCGCTCTGTCTGGGGGACAGTACCTTATGTGGAAAACATCATGGCAAGAAATATCTACGGATACCGCCCGCCGAAATGCGGCAGCGGGGAATCCCCAAGTCGATAGGGACATGCTTATGGGCGTAGGACCTTATGAAACCCTTCAGGCACAGCTTAATTATCATCCAGCAGTCTATGCGCAAATTGCCGTGGCTGCAACCAAGACCTGGAAAACATTACAAGGAGCAGGAGATTTGCAGGGCCAGTTGTCAAAGGTAACTCAAGGGAGTAGTGAGCCCTACGCGGACTTCGTCGATAGGCTAATTCAGGCAGCATCACGCATCTT